>JACBKR010005104.1:0-123002 GCA_014218235.1 Colocasia esculenta
ATTTATTTAGGCCCCTGGGTTTTTGCTTCTTTTGTGATTTCTAACAAGATTCTTCTGATATTGTAGGAGCAGGAGCTGAGGACCGCCCTGGCGCGGACGACCACGTTGGAGGTGGAGATGGCGGAGCTACGCCTACGCCCCGAGGCAGCGGAGGTGGCGCGGTGGTGCCAGGAGGCAGAGGTGGCGACCGCTGGCAGCAGGAGGCGGCAGAGGCGACGCACTGGCGCCAGGAGGCGGAGGAGGTGGCACGACTGCGCGCAGAGGCTGGGGACCTCCGCACCCAGCTCGGGGAGGAACGACATCGCTGCGACATGCTGCGATCCGAGATGAAGGGTCTTGAGAGGGCCCTGGCCTTGGTCGGGCGCAGCCGATCAATGACCAACAGGAGCGGTATCCCGAGCGGGTCCGCTGGGCATTACCTGACAGGTTCCTCCGGACGGCAGAGGAACGAGGAGGAGGAGCGACGACGGCGCGAGAGCGTGCCAGAAGGGAGTGAGACCGGGCCGAGGATGATGGCCCCTCCATCTCCCCGCCCGCCTGAGGGTACGGGGGAGAGTGGTTGAGGGTTTGTACCTTTTGCTCTTTCCTTTTGTCATGATGGTGTACATGATATGAAATGGAACCTTTTGTGTTTTTTTTTATAGTTTGCGACTGAGTGAGAGTGACGAGTGAGATATGAGTGCCGCTTCCTTTTCCGTCCTGCACACTTAGACAACCACGAAACAAGTCAGATCTGTTCTTAGGCTTAGCCCCTTGCCTTAAAATGCGACGAGTGACCGACCTTGATAATTAGTCAAGGAGCTAAGCCTTATTAAATAGGCAAAAGATGCGAATAATCAAATGAAATGCATGTATGCAAACGGCTTGGAATTTTGAAAACATCATTTAATGTCTTGAGATTTTTGGGAATATTTGATTTTTAGGGTTTTAGAAATATTTGTTTTTTGGAGTTCGAGGAATATTTGATTTTTTTTGGAGTTTTGGGGAATATTGATTTTTTTTGGAGTTTTGGGGAATATTTGATTTTTTTTGGGTTTTGGAAATATCTGATTTTTGGAGTTTTAGAAATATCTGATTTTTTGAAGTTTTTTGTTAGCGCCTAAAGCTAGCGTTAGCCCTTCCTAAAATAAGACACGCGAGACGGAAGGTACTCGCATCTTCGGGCCACAACACTTAGACCGATTCGAGCCGCTGGTTAGGAATCTTGATCACCTCTGGTTCTCGCCACAGGGCTTTCTAAGTTAGGACGTGCGTAAGAGGTGACAACGTCTCGGAAAACCTACCCTTAGTTGATCCTGCAACTAATTAAGCCCTACCCAAGAGGTGACTCAGCCTTATAGGGAGAAACGGATGATTATTTAAGAAAAGTCTTGTGTGGGTATAGGGATGTTGGGTTCGGCTACTTTCTACAACATACCATTCGGAGATTGGGTCTGTTGTGGAGGGACTTTATGGTATTTTGCTATGGACTTGCCTTGCTTTGGGGCATGCGTATGACCGGGCTCATTAATGTCCCACGGGGACTTTGCCACTCTTTGCCATGCCCCTGTTGTATTATGGATTTTCTTTTCTTTTTGTTTCTTTGTTTCTTTGCCCTTTTGTTATTTTGACCGTCCCTGTTTGAGACTTCCTCTCGTCGGGGTATGCTGTAGGTTGGTGACCTCGTCTTTACGACCCTTTTGTCCCTACACTTCGACTGATTAGGAGAGAATGACCGATGCATCGCTGGAGTAGGGCCCTCATGGTTGCAGCATCTACCAAGTGTAGTTATCCGGGCTTGCCGTGTGCGTGTGTGTTAATCCTAACTCAGAGCAGCCCTTGGCGATTAGAGAGGTATCTTAGATTCCCAACATAGGGCTATTGTGACGACCCTCATTATACCGGTACGGTTATACCAACCCACGTCGGTATAGTAAAGGTTATCACAGTGGGACATTTACCCAAACACTATCACATGATTGAGATATACACAAATATAGACACAGAGTCGCGGAAGTAAAGGACTAACTGTCATCACATTACATCATCCACATTTCTCATACATGATCCATATAGCAAATTAAAGGACTAAACTTTCATAATTGAAATTAAACCAAACTACATTGTCCACAAGATTAAAGTTCTACATTAATACATAATTGTCCACAATTACATAAATGATAACTCTAATACAAGCTACACTTTACATACTATGAAACAAAAAGGAACACAACGCCAACTCCACAAGCTACTCTCCACGCTCGGAGTCGCTCTCCACGGTCTCCTCCAAAAGTGTGTCACCAACTAAACCTGTACGCCGAAGCAGGGAGTGAGTCTAAAAGACTCAGCAAGTAACTCCATACACATCATTCATGAATACATCATAGTAGGTTCTACTATTCCAATTTGCACGGCAATCATACAGCATGCTTGAACATCAATAAGAGACAACCTATCATGGTATTTCTACAAAGTCAAAACACATGGTACATGGTTTAAGATGTTTCACATAACACTCCCTATCACATGCTTTCTACTCATTTAATCACATGAAAACTACACTTCCAACTTGACTATAACATGATGGCAATTTACATGGAATTAGAAATATCATAGCATGAATTATCGTCTCATACTCTAACACATTCACTTCACATGGTTACACATTCCCATATTTCACATGGTTCATTTTTCAAACATTTCACATGTACACAATGTTCACATTCTAACATGAATAGTTCACATGATTTCACATTTCACATTCACATGTTCACATATACACATTTTACACATACTCACATTCACATTTCACAATTTATTTGCCGTGGCACATGGTCCAAACCACCACTAGAAGGACACATCACATACACATAACACATAGCACATCACCTAGGCAATACAGTGATGACTCTTGGCACTGCGCAGACCGGGAGAACACGTCTCCACCCTAACCAGTGGTACTTGTCCACCTCCAGGATTTCATCCTAATGCCCTTAGGATATCTTAACACATTGAACCTTCTCATGGGAACCTTTCCATGATACAGTTCCACAGCCTCTATGGAAGCAGTGTCACACACGGCACATTTTACACATTACACATTCCGATTAACACACGTTTTACATATGATATTCACACTTTCTTATTTATGCACATGGTTCTGTTCTTCCCTAGCATGATGCCACTAATAACAGAAATCAAGCATTTAGTAGCTCTCATGGATTAATTGTAATACACCTCATTTAACCTTAATCATGGTACATGTATTTATAACTCATTTTCACATGGAAATCTCATAGTGTAGGCTACTGTTATTTAATTTTCCTGAAAATTTAACCACATGCTGTTTTCAGGTATAAGAACACACATACAATTTTTCACATTTTTCTGAATTCACATGCATTTATAGAAATTAAAACATTCACTTCATGCCATTCATAAACTAAGTTAACATAGAACATGACATGGGTTTCAGGTTTGGTCATGCACAGTCATGAACCACACATACATATTGGCACAAGAAATTTTCCCAAATTATTTCTCATCGCACGATTTACTAAAATTTTCACAAGGTCTACACATGCTTTCTATCTCTCATTGTAGGAATTATAAAAATTCACATGAATATGGGAAAATTCCCAAATTTGCAAGGCATGAACTGATACATATATACATGGTTCATAAAATTCTACAGCATTTAATTCCTCAGAAATCATGGGAACACAATTAAACATGCATAATCTCTCTCCTACACATGCCTTTCAATAATTCTAATAAATTATGCCATCTACAGAAAAATACAGAAATTTTCACACACATCACATTATCTATTTTACATAACATATAAAATTTACATTATATCCTCATGCGTAGAAATTCAGAAATTAAAGATATAGGGCAGAACAGTCCACTGTTCTGTCAAGAAGAACTCAACGGCATAGTCTGGCCGTCAAACAAATAAACGGCAATATCGTTGGCCGCTGACTCAAGATCTCAGTGGCAATAGATCTGGCCGTCAAGTTCGGACCTGTGTAAAAACACAGTCCGAGCTCTAAAGAATGGTGAATGTTGGGGATCCAGGACACGAGGAAAATCCATAAAAATGAGAAACCTCCTAGACACATACATGGACAAGGTGGAAGGGTTACTTGCCTTTGGAAAAACTCCTAAAGGGATCAAATTGGTTGAGAAGCTCTCCTTGGGCAGTCCCAAGAAGCCTCCAAGATGCCTCCACTCCGGCCTCTGTGATGCTCCCCTCTGAAATCCAGGGTCGGGGATGTGTAGCCGGATGTGTTGTCTCCCTCCTTGTCGAGTAGATCTCAGGTGAAGCTTGGATCGCCGGATCAAAGCCTCCAAACTCCAAGTTTTCTCACAGGTTCTAGGGTTTTTGTTTTTCTCCTTGCAAAGAGCCAAGAGAGCTCTTTGGGGTTGCAACAAGGGCTCTCTTAAGAGAGGAACCCCTCTCCCCACGCAAGAGGTCGGATGGAAGGCCAAGAGCCGTTGGGGAGTGGTTGGTATCTCCCATCAAGGCATGGCACACCATGCTGCTGCAGACTGGCCTGTCATGACCTAGACGTCCACCGATATGGCCGTCTACTTAATAATCGACGTCCACCTATATGGACGTTAACAATAAGTGAACGTCCATTCATGTTGACGTCGAAACCCTTCGGCCAGAACCCAAAACCATGCAAAACCCTAATTTCTCCTAAGTTCATGCATGCAATACATAGGGTGTAATGCACACCCTCATATGTCACGAAATCAACCGATATATATATATATACAACTAAGTATATACATACATTCATAAGTACACCAAGATGATGTATACATAATACTTACACGATAATGCATATACATACACAAGCATAAAATTGCACACAATAAAATAATAAGGACAAAATTCGAGGGCCTTACAGCTATTCCCCGATCTAGGTGTTATGGCCTCACACCTATAGGCCTAAGGATAGAAACGTTTGAGGTACAACCCATTCCACGGATGTGATAATTCGATGCCCTCAGCATTGATTAAGCGATATGCATTTCCAGGGTAGACCTCCCTCACAACGTACGGTCCCTCCCAGTTGGGTTGCAGTGTGGACCTAGGACCTCCGGGTTTGATAAAGATGCGTTTCAAGACCATATCACCCTCTTGGAATTTTCGTTCAATTACCTTCTTTTGAAAAGACCTTGAGATTCGCCTTTGGTAGGAAAGCACATGGTCGGCTGCCATGAGCCGCCTTTCATCTAAGAGTTCTAATTGGACTAGTAACGCCTCTCGACGTTCATCAAGATTAAGTTCCCTGTCTAGTTGGACTCTTAGTGAAGGAATTAGGATCTCATATGGAACTACCGCTTCCATCCCGTAGGTGAGAGCGTACGGGGTTTGTCCCGTGGGAGTGCGGACGGAGGTGCGGTAGGCCCATAGAGCCTCTATTAGCTTTTCCGGCCAGTCAGCGAATTTATGCGACTCACAGGTTTTCTTTAAGATTTTAAGAAGGGTTTTGTTAGTTGCTTCAGCTTGGCCATTGCCTTGTGGGTAATACGGCGATGAATGATGCAGCGTGATGTTGTATTTCTTACAGAGGTCCTGGAGCTCTTATGCAATGAATTGCGGCCCATTGTCCGTGACGATGCTGCTTGGCACTCCGAACCGCGAGATGATGTTTCTCATGATGAAGCGGCACACCGTGGATGCTTTGATTTCTGTGAAGGCTTCAGCTTCTGCTCACTTGGTGTAATACTCAGTCGCAGTTAGGATAAATGACTTTTGTTTGGTTTGAGCATTAGAATCACCAAGAGGGCCGACAATGTCGAAAGCCCACATGGAGAATGGCCAGGGTGTGGAGAGTGGGTGTAGTGAGGAGGAAGGGGCATGGATCTTATCGGCATGGAGTTGACACTTGACACACCTACGGACGCAGATGGTACAGTCTTCCTCTAGGGTTGGCCAGTAATAGCCCTGCCTAATGATCTTCTTTGCTAGCATCTGACTGTTGACGTGCCCTCCGCATTCACTAGCATGGGCCCCTTCCACCACCTTCCAAGCTTCGTCATCGGTAAGGCACCTTAAAAGGACTCCATTAGGGCTCCTGTACAGAACTTCTCCGACAACTGTGTACCTTAAGGCGGCTCTCCTGATGGCCTGCGGTCTTCTCCACTTGCCCCTTCAGGATATGTTCCATCCCTGCAGTATTGCTCTATCTCAAAGTACCATGGCAGTTCCTCTTCATTCAGGATCTCCTCGAGCTCCGTTAACATGACTTGCTGTGCTCCTCTTTTCCTAGCCTTCTCTTCTAAGGTTGCCCTAAGGTTGCTAAACCAAGGGTCCTGGGTAGATGGAACATCGAGACGCTGGACGACGATTGTCTCAGTCCGGCGACTCAGAGGGAAGGATAGGGATGAGGCTAGCGACGCCAGAGCGTCGGCCAAGATGTTTTGGGAACGAGGAG
Source organism: Colocasia esculenta (assembly GCA_014218235.1). Taxonomy (NCBI): domain Eukaryota; kingdom Viridiplantae; phylum Streptophyta; class Magnoliopsida; order Alismatales; family Araceae; genus Colocasia; species Colocasia esculenta. The sequence continues at coordinate 6,435 of JACBKR010005104.1, forward strand.
TGTGGATGTAGATGAGCTTACGGAACTGCCTTGCCAATAACGTGACCAGGTCTTGATATGGCTTGAGCTTCGAGTCACGAGTGCGGTAAGTTGAGAGCACCTGCCGCAGGACGAGCTGAGAGTCTCCTATAATTCTGAGGTGCGATGCCCCCAGCAGATAAGCATGTTTGAGACCAGAAAGGAGAGCCTCATACTCTGACATGTTGTTGGTAGCAGGGAAGGTGAGTTGATATGCAAAGGGGATGGTAATACCTTCCGGGGTGAGCAGCACGGCTCCGATGCCCCGTCCCTGAGAGTTGAGTGCACCATCGAAATGAAGGGACCAGAAGGGGTCTTTGATTATGACTGAGAGTTCCTCATCGGGGAATTCCTCTCGGAGGGAGTCACTGTGAGGGAGTGGAAGATGGGACAGATGCTCGGCGATGGCATACCCCTTGACGGCCTTTTGGACCACAAAGGATATGTCAAACTGGGAGAGGAAACTCTGCCAGCGTGCCAGCCGATCAGAAAGGACGGGCTTTTCAAGAAGATATCGGAGTGGATCCATCCTTGAGATCAGCTTGACCTCGTGGGCTAGGAAGTAGTGCTTGAGTTTTTGGACTACCCACACGAGTGCGGCACAAGTTTTGTCCGCGGTGGTGTACTTGGATTCAGCGGTGTTGAAGAGCCTAGAGAGGTAATACGCTGCCCTTTCTTTCCCAGACTCATCATGTTGCGCAAGGACAGCTCCTAGGGAGTCCTCAATGACTGAGAGATACAGGATTAGCAGCTTTCCGGGTACAGGAGGCTGTAAGACTGGGGGATTCATGAGATAACTTTTCAGCTCATCGAAGGCTGCTTGGCATTTGTCATTCCATTCGAATTTTGCCCCTCCTTTCAAGAGATCATAAAATGGGCGACATCTTTGCAAATGCTGGGAGATAAATCCTCTGATGAACTGCAAACGCCCGATTAACCCTCTTAATTGCATGTTCTTTGGAGGAGGCATTTCTGCTATTGCCTTAGCCTTGTTAGGATCGATCTCAATGCCCCGCTTGCTGACTATGAAACCTAACAGCTTTCCTGATGAGACCCCGAACACACGCATTTTTTCGGATTCATTCTCAGCTGATATTCTCTCGACCTCTGCAACACCTTGGCTAGGATTTCGGGGTGTTCTCTCCTGGTTCTTGACTTCACCAAGATGTCATCCACGTATACCTCTACATAACGTGCATCATATCGTGGAAGATGGCCATCATCGCCCTCTGATAAGTAGCGCCGGCATTCTTTAACCCAAACGGCATGACTACATAGCAGTATGTTCCCCAGGGCGTGGTGAAGGATGTTTTCTCTTGATCTTCAGGAGATAGACGGATTTGGTTATATCCTGAATACCCATCCATGAATGAGAGGGTCTCATACCCAGTAGTATTGTCTAAGCACATCAAGATGAGGAAGCGGGAAGTCGTCCTTCGGACATGCCTTATTCAAATCCCTGAAGTCGATGCAGATTCTGACTTTGCCGTCTTTCTTCATGACAGGGACTATATTGGCCACCCAGTTCGGATAAAGCACTACCCTGATGAACCTAGCCTTATGGAGTTTGTCTACTTCGTCCTTCATCTTTAGGTCCATGAGTGGGTGGAACCTTCGGAGTTTCTGCTTGATTGCCTTTGCCCCTTCTTTCAGTACCAGTCGGTGCTCCACTAGTGAGGGGTCTAGACCGGGCATGTCCTCGTAAGACCAGGCGAATGTGTCCTTGTACTCCCTCAGAATTTGCACCAATTCCTCTTCTTCATCAGGAGGGGATTTGCTGAGATAATCACAATCGGGATCTTCTTCTGTTCCAAGGTTGACTTCCTTAGTAGATTCATCCACTGCCGTTGTAGGCACATCAACCTTCTTACTCCACTGGCATATTTTTCGGCAGCGTCGCTATCCTCTTCATCGACTGGGTCCTCATCATTCATGATTTCTTAGACACCAAACCCGTCGTCTATGAACACCCCATCCTACTCAAACACTTCTTCGAACACCAGCGCTTCTCTCGTGAACTCCTCTATCAATAGCAGCGCTTGACACCGTCGAGCTAGCTCTTGAAGATATCTCCGGGGAATAGCCTTTCCCCGTTGCTTCCTAGGGCGGTGCTTGGACTTGGCGGATGGTAGCGGGCTGACCTGACTTTCTATCCTAAGCCTATCTACCTTAACGCTAAACTCACCTACCCTAGACTCTCCTAAACTAGACGACTCTACAGGACTGGGGGAGGACATGGTGTCCTCGAAGAGAATGGCTCCTAATGAAGGAGCAGGAGGGGAAGCCCCAGCCGAGGGGTGCCCCTGATCAGAAGAGTGCAGGACGTATGCTGGCTCCTCGACCTCAATGTGCATTTGAAAGTGGACGTTTTTTTTTGGAGATCGGAGGAGAGCATGCAACAGGAGAGGGTGACCTCGTGGTCACCTGGATCAGCTTGAAGGCGGAGAGGACAACTGGTGGGAGCTCGGGTGTAAGGAGGCTGTGCGCCGCCGTGAGGAGCTGAGGAGTCAGCTGGATCAGTAAAGGAGGAGAGGATGGGACTAGGCTGGGAAGGAGGGAATCCAGGAGGGATGGGTGTATGGCTAGGCAGGTGCCTTTCCAGAGCTCGTCAACAGTCTTCCCCTCTTCGTAGGGGATGTCTGGCTCTCCTATATCTGAGGCATCGCTCATGAGCTGCCTTTTGGATGTGATGGCAATGGGTAGATCTAGCAACTCTTCCACAGCTGGCGGCCAGGTTCTCTCCTCTTCCCAGAACAGTCGGCTGAAGGCAATGGTGATGTCTTCTATGTCGAACCATCTATACCACTCAGCCTCTGGGTCTCCTGTCTTTCTCCTCCTGGTCGGACGGAGGGCTTCTAGGGCTCTATAGGTCAGCAACGGGGCCATGTGCCGAGAGAAGTTCCGGCCATGCACCTCGTGCTGTGAGAGTTCTGCCTCGACTACCACGGTGTTGTATCCAGGTTGGGTAGCCCCCTGATAAAGTGACACCAGAGTGTCCAGGTGAGTGGCTCTCGGTCGGCCTTAAGAGTGGATGTGCTGGATGACCATGGTTTGGATTTCTCCCTGTACCCTAAGCCCATCGGCTTTTCGTGACGATGTCGGGGATGGGTTTGACTATTCCCTGTAGCTCTGCCCCTAGGCCCTTGCCTTCTTCATACCCCAACTTCATCATAATTTGCCACCCCTTTGTGCTTAGTGGCTCTTTTCTCTTGACCACATTGACCCGGGCTAGGTTGACCTCTCGCTGGGACTAGAACATGTAGCTCCAGGGGTAGTTGATGTCTAGCACTGAGACGATGGGTTTGTTGGCTGGCCACACGGCTGGGAGGTGGGTATCATGGAGGGCATCTACGGAGTGGGTGGTGGCTATGCTCTTGACTTTGATAATTTGCCCCTGGAAGGGGAACTTCAGACACTGGTGTGCAGTAGATGGTACGACTCCTAGTGACTCTAACCATGGGCACCCCAGGATGGCTTTGAACATGGGATCAATATCAAGGACGTAGAAGTCTACTGTGACGGCGAGGGGTCCCAGTTCAGCTTGCACAGTTACCATGTTGTGACAGGATCTTCTGGAGTTGTCATATGCGGCAATGGTGGTGGGTGTTGGTCTTAGCATGCCTTCTGATAGGTCGCAGGCCCTCAGAGTGCTCAGCGGGCAGACATTTATGGATGCCCCCGTATCGACCAGTGCCGCTCCCACTGCTACATGATTAATGACTAGGGTGACGCAGAGGAGGCCTCCTGGCTTCTGGGGGTGCTAGCTCGCTTCTGCAAAAGTGATTGCCGGCCCGCGAGTCACCATGGCCAGGGCACTAGGTAGCTTATCCGCCAGCATGTCTTCATTTACACTACCTTCTGCAGGAAATTCCTCAGGGCTTCCTGGTGCTCTTTAGACTTCTTTATCAACTCCAGAATGGAGATCTTGGCTGGCACATGATCCAGGTGCTTGAGGATATCATAGTGGGTTCCGGGTAGCGGCTCAATCAACCCCTCATCTTGCGTTTGCTGCTGAGCTTGTTGTTGCGGTGGCGGTTGCAGGACCTGCTGGGGGTTTGTGGAAGTGGTGGTGGTGGAGATAGGTGGGTACGGGCGGCGAAAGACTCGCCCGCTCCGTAGGTGGTCGATTGGTAGGTGGCTGTCTAGCGGAGGATAATGTGGCGGCGGAGGGTTGGTCCGGCCCAGGTGGTGGTAGGATGATGGGTGAGGGAATGGGTATGATAGGGGGTAGAGGGATGGAGACAGGTGGAGCGAAAGGTAAGATGATGGGTGAGCTGACAACTGGCGCGGATGCTGAACTGACGGGCAGTATGACGGCGTTGGCCATGGAAACTACAGGAGGGACTGACTGGTGAGCCGTGTAGGCTGGTTGTATTGTTTGGGATTGGACAGGATATTGTTTAATGGCCATCATCTGCTGAACGTCTATTTCGTCATCGTACGTCCAGTTTGCTTGCGGAGGAGGGTGGTGGACGATGGGTTTACCTGGGCAGGTTGTTGTGGTGGTGGGTTTGGAGCTGGTGGATGGTTAGGTAATGGGTTGTGGACGATCCTGAGGTTCTGCAACGGCTATTGGTGCTGCTGCTGTTGTTGTTGTTGAGGGGGTGGTTGGCGCTGTTGCCTCTGCTGCTGCTGTTGCCTCTGCCTTTCCTTGATATCTCCGATCACTTGCCGGAGAGCCGTCCAATCTATTCTATGTTGCTCGTGCAAGTCATACACCAGATCTTTGAATGTAAAGCACTGGTCGATGGTGTGACCAGGCTGCCGGTGGAAGACGCAGTACCGGGTTTGATCCACACTAGGGTTCAGGGGTTTCTCAGGAGGGAGCCTAATGGCGTCGGTGGAGAGCAAGGCCAAGAATATGTCGGAGAGTGTCTCCGGCAATGGCGGGTAGTGAGTTCTCCTAGGGCCCATGGGACGCCTTTGCTGAGAGCCATCAGGAGGTGGCACTTGGTTGTATTGGCGTGGTGGTTGCCCTTGTGGCGGATGGGTAGTTCTGACCCTGGGCATTGTAAGGTTGACGATTTTGGCTCTGGCCGGCAGGGTTGAACGCGCTCACTTGCTCGTTCACTTGGACGCCCTCAGTGACTGGCCCCTGAGGCTTTCTTTGGAACCGGGATTTTTGCGGTTCGAACATGGAGTGGATGGGAGAATCTTTGAGCTGGGTCTGGATGAACCGGGCCCGGCTATAGAGTTGATGCATGGTGGTGATGTCATTCATCGCCAGGATGTTTCTGTAGGCAGGCGTGGCATTGGCGATGATGATCTTCACCTTCTCCCTTTCTGGAAGGTATCCCGGAACTCTGGTGGCCATTTGCCTCCACCTATCGGCGTACGAGGCAAAATCCTCGTCCGACTTCATCTTCTCAGCCATGAGATCTATAAGGGAATATTCGGGCCCGACCCTGTCTTGGAATTGTTCGAGGAATTTGGCCTTCACGACAGCGAAGTCCTCAGCGTCCTCGGGTAGCAGGGAGTAGAACCAATCTAGGGCGTGCCCGTCCAGCGACCGGCGGAAGAGATATGCCATGAGGCGGCGATCATGCTGGTAGGAAGCAGACTCATAGATGAAGTCTTTGATATGGGTATAGGGATTGCCTGAGCCGTTGTATTTACGGTACTTCGGCAGCTCAGATGGAGAGGGGACCCATAGGCCATTGAAATTTGGCATGTGCACATCGTGGTGTTGCCTAGGGTCGACTTGTTTTCGGAGCTCTTGGAGCTCCTTCTTGATGGACGCCCACTCGGACATCATGTCCGGTGCGGCGGATGGCTGAGCGTATATGGACGAGGCACGAGAGGTAGGCCTGGTGCGTGGCTCGGGACGATGGGGGGAGTAGCATGGCTGGTATGGTGGAGACCGCGGCCTCGACTCACGGGGAATGTAGTGCTCAGACTCAAATGGCGTAAACCGGATGGTCCGCGGCCGGATGGGGGTGTTGTCGGCTCGTCCCATGGCGACGTGGGGGCCGGATGTAGCTGCTGCGGGGCGTGACGCGCCCGCTCTAGGTGAGGGTGAGGAGGCGGCCTTTCCTTTGAGGGCCGTCATGAGGGTTTGGATCTGGGACTGATCAAGCTGAGGAATTAGGTGCAAGAGCTGAGTGGCTTGATCGTCCGACTGAGGAGGGTGGGTGTTCCGAGACGGGCTGCCCTCGTCAAGACGGCGACCCTCAGAGGTATGGACGGTAGCGACCCAAGGCCGGGTCACCTCGTCAAAGAGATCATGGGGTAGGGACTCTTCGTAATCCTGGGAATTATGGAAGGCAGTGTCTGGATTCTCACTATTGTAGATCGGGTTCAAGAATGACTCCATGTTTGGAAGGTGGGTGGAGAGAGATGGGGAGAGCCTTTCCAGACTTGAGAGAGGCAACCTAACCTAGACAGACTCTTAGTTTCCTAAACAAGCAATCCTATGCAGACAAGGAAAGAGAAAACGTCTCACCCAAAGCAAGCAGTTGGCAATGATGATGGTTTCTTTTAATTGATTCAAGTTTGCCTTTTAATGGTTTTGACTTTTAGCAAGTTCTCTCCAGGTAAGGAAGGGTTTCCTAAATGGGAGAAGGCTTCCAACTTCGGGTATGACTAGGGTTCTCTCAACCTCACCAAATGAACTTTAGACTCGATCCTAGGTGGCGATGGGTACAACCAGCCCGGCGACCGTGTGGGAATCCACGGTCAACGGGGACTTACGGAGGCCCTCAAGCGAGTGCTCTAGTCGGACACAAGGAGTATGTGTCCGAGAGAGTGAGCGTCGCTGAGGAGGAAACTTATACTACGAATATGGAAAGATGTATGCAAATCCTATGTGCACCGGAGTGCATGCAAGATTCTAACCTAGTACTAACACAACAATTAGACTAATTGCTCTCAGAGGCAGAAGGCGACAGGGCTCTGTCGCACCGAGATCGCGACACAGAGTATGTCGCTTTCCTTCTCGCAGTGGACAGAGGGCAAGTAAATCCTAATTATGCACGGAAAATCACACAATCCTATAACATACAAGACTAACAAACTCTCAAGATCATGGAGAAAAGCATGGTATGATGGGACATGGATGGAGTATGTAGAAGCGGACTCAAATTGGCAAGAAAGCTCCAAGAACAAGGTACTGACCTTATTGCGACAAGAACCCCGTCGCCTCCTTTAACGCGACACACCCCTCGTCGCGTTCCCCACAGAGCTCAACAGATCTTTAATAATGCAAAAGGAGTACGGGCAGAGTGCGTACCTGGTAGCGACGCCGCTGCTGTCGCCTTCCTTATCGCGACGAAGGCACGTCCCTACCTTACAGCACACAGAACAGAAGCAGACAAGGAAGGCGTGGTGTACTAACCTGATCGCGACGGACTTGTGTCGCTATTGGATCGCGACGTTGATCGTGTCGCCTTCTCACCCAGAACCGCAGAACACTAATAACTTCAAAGAAGAGAACCAAAAAAGGGAAAACTAACCACACAACACACCTGTTAGATGATAGGGACGGCAGGGAAGGAAGAACAAGCGTGATGGGCACAAGTGGTCCCACCGTGATCGCCAAAAGGTGTAATCACGGGATTTGTATCCCCTTTTGAATTGATTGTGAAGATGTAAGGATTAGGAACTGACCGTGATCGCCACCAATGCAGTCGCCTCTTGATGTTCAGATGGAGGGCTGACTACCTTGGAAAGGAAATATGAAGGGGAAGGCGTACCTGATAATGCGACAGGACGGGCGTCGCTATGCTTTCATGTGAACGCGACGTAGGCAATGGCGCCTTCTTGATCGCGACACAGCAGTCGTCGCCTTCTTCTTCAGTGGATGGAGACTTGGGTTCTTCGTCTTCCTGCTCCTCAGCCGGCCGAGGGGCAAGAGCCTCACCTTGCTCTGACCTTTAAACACCTGCCAACGTGATTTAAACAAACAAGAAACCCATTAGAATTCGTGTGTAGATGATCTATTCAGTGAAAAAAACACATGAACATGAACTATTATGGGGGAACTCACAAGATTGGGGCTTTTAACCCCTGTGGGTGTTAAGGATAGGTGTGTGTGTCGTGATCTAATGCTAAACTATGAAGAAAACAAAGCTATGCATGCATGAATTGAATGAAATAAAGAGAAGAGGGAAGAAGAGATTGTGTAGCCGATGGGAAAACGCCCTGGAGGGCTCTTGCTGATCGTCTGGAGGGGGAACTCTCTTCGTGGAAGATGAAGCTCTCTTGCTCAGCGAACTAAGAATCCGGCCTTGCCAAAAAGATGCAGAGACGAGGTACTTATGGGTGATTATTCCCAACTCGGGTCTGAGAGGAATAATGGGCAAGAGTCCGACTCTGGGTAAGTATGGCTGTGCAAGGGCTATTGGAACTCGGAAAGGGACATGTTAGGAAGGTCTCCTCCGAATTTGAGAGGATTTGGACGTGATTTGGACGTCTCAATGAAGCAATTACCATCAATAGCATGGGTCCAAGTTGGCTTCGGATTGAGTTTCCTGTTTAAGGTCCAGAATGCGACGGCCTCCTGGTCGCCTTCTTGAATGCGACTGCTCGATATGTCGCCTTCCTCATATGGAAAGTAACTTAAGTCATTTTGCGATTTTCTGAGGATTTAAAATGTGGAATTATAAAGGCGACATAGGGGCTGTCGTTTTCAGGAAGGCGACCTAGGGCCTGTCGCCTTCTGGTCTTTTCTGCATTTCGGCATGTAATGCGTCCAATCAGCCATGCACAGCCTTCGGGATTGAAACGTCGGATCTTATACTCAGAGAGCTTATAGTGAAAGAGGTTGATTTGACCAGGAAGGGTCCTCCAGGGCGATGAACTAATGGAAATGATGTCATGATCGGAGAAAGCCAGCTTGACGATGATGAGCCAACGTGGGGCGTTAATGATATGACAAGGGATTTTGCTCGACTTATGGGTCAGAAATTGGTGTCTACACCCGCGAGGCCCCAATTCGGAATCCGCACTTCTACCCGGTCTCCACAAGGTCACATTCAGATATTTCCGATCCGGCGCCCAAATTCCTCTCCGGGAACGTGGTCGCGTGCCGCCGATGCGATCCCATATGGACACCCCTTCGCTCAAACGTGCATACCTTTCCGCTCGGTTATCGGAATCGCTTATAATACCCCAATTTAGAATCGGCGCTCAGAGGCGCCCGTCGCCGCCTTATCGCCTTAGGCGATAATACAACATTTTGGGGCCGAAAAACCTTCCTTTCGCACTCCAAAATTGCGATTTCGGCCGACGATCGCCCTGATTCCAAGGTTTTCTGGCAGTAGCGTATCCCTTGATAGCGTGAATCGTTGGCGGGCCCAACACACGGAGTAGACCTGCCACGGTGATCGGAAGTCGTGTTCAGCTCAACACGAGATCTCCTCCACAGGTCGCCGATATGGGTGCACAAACATCGCCGATATAGTCACCCCCTCCAGTTTATTCTCACCCCTTCAGCGAAAGAACTGGCCATAACTTTCCACCCGGGCATCGAAATCGCTTATGCGACCACAATTCGGAATCGGCAATCTGAGGCGGTCGACAGGGCGCTAGTTTCGCGGAATCCGTTCTCGGGCCAAAATTCCTCCGCGGAGCGTGTGTACTAGTACACCGATAGTCGTACCCCTCGGGTAGGACGCGGATATTTGTTCGCCCGGGTATCGGAACCGCCCGCGAGGCCCCAATTCGGAATCCGCACTTCAACCCAATCGCCACATGGTCGCATTTAGAGATTTCCGGTCCAACGCCCAAATTTCTCTCCGCGAGCGTGGTCGCGGGTCTCCAATGCGATCGTATACAGACATCCCTTCGCTCAAACATGTATAACTTTCCGCTCGGTTATCGGAATCGCTTATATGACCCAATTCGGAATCGGCACACAGGGTCTCCCATCGCCGCCTTATCGCCCAAGGCGATAAAGCATCGTTTTGGGGCCGAAAAACCTTTGTTTCGCACTCCGAAATTGCGATTTCGACCGACGATCGCCCCGATTTCAAGGTTTTCTAGCAGTAGCGTCTCCCTTGATTACGTGAATCGCTGGCGGGGCCAACACACGGAGTCGGCCTGCCACGACGATCGGAAGTCATGTTCAGCTCAGCACGAGATATCTTCCACAGGTCGTAGATATGGGTGCACAAACCTCGCCATATAGTCACCCACTCCCATTTGTTCCCACCCCTTCAGCGAAAGAACTAGCCATAACATTCTGCCCGGTTATCGGAATCGCTTATGTGACCACAATTCGGAATCGGCACTCCGAGACGGTCGATAGGGCGGTGGTTTCGCGGGATTCCGATCCGGAGGTAAAATTCCGTCGCGGAGCGTCTGTACTAATACATCGATCGTCGTACCCCTCGGGTAGGATGCAGATATTTGTTCGCCCGGGGATTGGAACTGCTCGCGAGGCCCCAATTCGCAATCCGCACTTCGACTCGGTCGCCACAAGGTCGCATTTGGAGATTTCTGGTCTGGCGCCCAAATTTCTCTCCGAGAGCGTGGTCGCGGGCCGCCGATGCGATCGCATACGGACACCACTTCGCTCAAACGGGCATAACTTTCCGCTCGGTTATCGGAATCACTTATAGGACCCCAATTCGGAATCGGCACTTAGAGGCGCCCGTCGCCCCCATATCGCCTCGGGCGATAAGACGTCGTTTTGGGGCCGAAAAACCTTCATTCCGGGGCCAAAATTCCACCGCGGAGCATGTGTACTAGTACACCAATCGCTATACCCCTCGGGTAGGACGCAGATATTTGTTCGCCCGGGGATCAGAACCACCCACGAAGCCCCAATTCAAAATCCGCACTTCGATCCAGTCTCCACAAGGTCGCATTAGGAGATTTCCGGTCCGGCGCTCAAATTCCTCTCCGAGAGCGTGGTCGCGGGACGCCGATGCGATCCCATACGGACACCCTTTCGCTCAAACGGGCATAACTTTCCGCTAGGTTATCAGAATCGCTCATAAGACTCCAATTCAGAATTGGCACTCAGAGGCGCCCGTCGCCCACTTATCGCCTCAGGCGATAAGACTTCGTTTCGGGTAGGGCTGTAAACGGAGCGGATACGAAGCGGATATGGGTTTTCTGTGTAAACAGAAAGAGAGAGAGAGAGAGCGAGAGAGAGAGAGAGAGAGGAGAGAGGAGAGAGAGAGAGGCGCCGGGCGAGGTAGCCGCGGCAGAGCTGAGTCATCTTCTTCAGTTGCGACAGAAGAAGGCAGCCACTTGCCGCAGATAGTGGGACGGGTGAGTGGGGTAGTTAGGGTTTTTTTATATATTTATATATTATATATAGATCCTTTGATCTAAGATCTAACGGTCATGATTCATCTGATTTCGGAGCCGATCTTAAACGGAATGGATCACCCAATTCCGTGTCTGCTCCGTTTATTATCTGGATATTATCTGTATCTGAAATCCGTACATCGCTGATATAGTCACCCCTCCCGTTTATTCCCACCCCTTTAGCGAAAGAACTGGCCATAACTTTCTACCCCGGCATCGGAATCTCTTATGTGACCACAATTCAGAATCAGCACTCTGATACGGTCAACAGGGCGCTAGTTTCGCAGGATTTCGTTCCGGGGGTAAAATTCCGCCGCGGAGCATGTGTACTAGTACACCGATCGTCGTACCCCTTTGGTAGGATGCAGATATTTATTCGCCAAGGGATTAGAACCTCCCGCGAGGCCCTAATTCAGAATCCGCACTTCGACCAGGTCGCCACAAGGTCGCATTCGGAGATTTCCGGTCCGGCGACCAAATTCCTCTCCGGGAGCGTGGTCGTGGGCCGCCGAGGCGATCGTATACGGACACCCCTTCGCTCAAATGGGCATAACTTTCCGCACGGTTATCGGAATCGCTTATAAGACCCCAATTCAGAATCGGCACTCAGAGGCGCCCGTCGCCCCCTTATCGGCACTCGCGATAAGACATCGTTTTGAGGCCGAAAAACCCTCGTTTGGCACTCCGAAATTGTGATTTCGGCCGACGATCACCCTGATTCCAAGGTTTTCTGGCAGTAGCGTCTCGCTCGATTACGCAAATCACTTGCGGGGCCAACACACGGAGTCGGCCTGCCACGGCGATCGGAAGTCGAGTTCAACTCAGCACGAGATCTCCTCTACAGGTCGCAGATATGGGTGCACAAACATCGCTGATATAGTCACCCCCTTTTGTTTATTCCCACCCCTTCAGTAAAAGAACTGGCCATAACTTTCCTCCCGGGCATCAGAATCGCTTATGTGACCACAATTCGGAATCAACACTCCGAGACGGTCGACAGGGCGTTGGTTTCGCAGGATTCCATTTCGGGGCCAAAATTTGGCCGCGGAGCGTATGTACTAGTACACCGATTGTTGTACCCCTCGGGTATGACGCGAATATTTGTTTGTCTGGGGATCGGAACCACCCGCGAGGCCCCAATTTGGAATCCGCACTTCGACCCGGTCCCACGAGGTCGAATTCGGAGATTTCCAGTCCGGCACCCAAATTCCCCTCCGGGAGCGTGGTCGCAGATTGCCGAGGCGATCAGAGGGATGAGGCTGCGGCGGCGAGGGCTCAGGGGGGTCACGATTCACGGGTTAGTGGTAGTGGGACGGGTGAGTGGGGTAGTTAGGGTTATTTATTTATTTATATATTATATATAGATCCTTTGATCTAAGATCTAACGGTCATGATTCATCTGATTTCGGAGCGGATCTTAAACGGAATGGATCACCCAATTCCGTGTCCGCTTCGTTTATTATCTGGATATTATCCGTATCCGAAATCCGATCCGACGGATATGTGTTAAACAGATAATATCTGCTGAACAGGATACGAATTCGAATCAGATCCAGATAATATCCGGATCCGTTTATAGCCCTAGTTTCGGAGCCAAAAAACCATCATTTCGCACTTCGAAATTGCGATTCTGGCCGACGATCGCCTCGATTCCAAGGTTTTCTGGAAGTAGCATCTCCCTCGATTACGCGAATCACTGGCGGGGCCAACACACGGAGTCGGCCTGCCACGACGATCGGAAGTCGTGTTCAGCTCAGCACGAGATCTCCTCCACAGATCGCAGATATGGGTGAACCAACATCACCGATATAGTCACCCCCTCCCGTTTATTCCCACCCCTTCAGTGAAAGAACTGGCCATAACTTTTTGTCAGGCATCGGAATCGCTTATGTGACCACAATTCGGAATCGGCACTCCGAGACGGTTGACAGGACGCTGGTTTCGCGGGATTCCGTTCCGGGGCCAAAATTCTGCCGCGGAGCGTGCGTACTAGTACACCGATCATCATACCCCTCGGGTAGGACGCGGATATTTGTTCGCCCGGGGATCGGAATTGCCCGCGAGTCCCCAATTCGGAATCCACACTTCGACCCGGTCGCCACAAGGTTGCATTAGAAGATTTCCGGTGTGGCACTCAAATTCCTCTCCGGGAGTGTGGTCGCGGGCCGCTGATGCGATCGCATACGGATACCCCTTCGCTCAAACGGGCATAAATTTCCGATCGGTTATCGGAATCACTTATAAGACCCCAATTCAGAATCGGCATTCAGAGACGCCCGTCGCCGCCTTATCTCCTTAGGCGATAAGATGTCCTTTCGGGGCCGAACAACCTTCGTTTCGCACTCTGATATTGTGATTCCGACCGACGATCGCCCCGATTCCAAGGTTTTCTGGCAGTAGCATCTCCCTCGATTACGCGAATTACTGGCGAGGCCAACATACGGAGTCGGCCTGCCACGACGATCGGAGGTCGTGTTCAGCTCAGAACGAGAACTCCTCCACAGGTCGCAGATATGGGTGCACCAACATCGCCGATATAATCACCCCCTCCCATTTATTCCCACCCCTTCAGTGAAAGAAATGACCATAACATTCCACCCGGGAATCGGAATAACTTATGTGACCACAATTCGGAATCGGCACTCCGAGACGGTCGACAGGGCACTGGGATTTCGTTTCGAGGGTAAAATTCCGCCACGGAGCGTGTGTACTAGTACACCGATCGTCGTACCCCTTGGGTAGGACGCGGATAGTTGTTCGCCCAGGGATCAGAACCGCCCGCGAGGCCCCAATTCGGAATCCGCAATTCGACCTGGTCGCCACAAGGTTGCATTCGGAGATTTCCGGTCCGGCGCCCAAATTCCTCTCCGCAAGCGTGGTCGCGGGCCGCCGATGCGATCGTATACGGACACCCCTTCGCTCAAACGGGCATAACTTTCCGCTCGGTTATCGGAATCACTTATAAGACACCAATTCGGAATCGGCACTCGGATACGCCCGTCGAGGCGATAAGACATCATTTCTGGGCCAAAAACCTTTGTTTCGCACTCCGAAATTGCGATTCCGATCGACGATCCCCCCGATTCCAAGGTTTTGGCAGTGGCAGTAGCATCACCCTCGATTACGCGAATCGCTGGCGGGGCAAACAAACGAAGTCGGCCTGCCACGGTGATCGGAAGTCGTGTTCAGCTCAGCATGAGATCTCCTCCACAGGTCGCAGATATGGGTGCACCAACATCGCCGATATAGTCACCCCCTCCCGTTATTCCCACCCCATCAGCGAAAGAACTGGCCATAACTTTCCGCCCCGGCATCCGAATCGCTTATGTGACCACAATTTGAAATCAGCACTCCGAGACGGACGATAGGGTGCTGGTTTCATGGGATTCCGTTCCGGGACCAAAATTTCCACGCGGAGCGTGTGTTATACATCGATCCTCGTACCCCTCAGGTAGGTCGCGGATATTTGTTCGCCGGGGGATCGGAACCGCCCGCCAGTCCCCAATTCGAAATCTACACTTCGACGCGGTCGCCACAAGGTCGCATTCAGAGATTTTCGGTCCGGCGCCCAAATTCCTCTCCGGGAGTGTGGTCGCGGACCGTCGATGCGATCGTATACGGACACCGCTTGGCTTAAAAGGGCATAACTTTTCGCTCGATTATCAGAATCGCATATAAGACCCAAATTCGGAATCGACACTTAGAGGCGCCCGTCGCCCCCTTATCGCCTCAGGCGATAAGACGTCGTTTCGGGGCCGAAAAACCTTCGTTTCGCACTCCAAAATTGCGATTCCGACCGACGAACGCCCCGATTCCAAGGTTTTCTGGCAGTAGGGTCTCCCTCAATTACGCGAATCGCTGGCGGGGCCAACACACGAAGTCGGCCTACCACGGCGATCGGAAGTCGAGTTCAGCTCAGCACGATATCTCCTCCACAGGTCGCAGATATGAGTGCACTAACATCACCGATATAGTCACCCCCTCCTGTTTATTCCCAGCCCTTCAGTGAAAGAACTGGCCATAACTTTCCGCCCGGGCATCGGAATCGCTTATGTGACCACAATTCAGAATCGGCACTCCGAGACGATTGACAGAGCGCTGGTTTCGCAGGATTCCGTTTCGGGGACAAAATTCCGCTGCGGAGCGTGTGTACTAGTACAGCGATCGTCGTACCCCTCAGGTAGGACGTAGATATTTGTTCGCCCGGGGATCAGAACCGCCCGCGAGGCCCCAGTTTGGAATCCACACTTCGACCCGGTCGTCACAAGGTCACATTTGGAGATTTCCGGTCCAACGCCCAAATTCCTCTCCGAGAGTGTGGTCGAGGGCCACTGATACGATCGCATACGGACACCCCTTCGCTCAAACGAGCATAACGTTCCGCTCAGTTATCCGAATCGCTTATAAGATCCCAATTCGGAATCGACACTCAGAGACGCCCGTCGCCACCTTATTGCCCCAACTGATAAGACGTCATTTTGGGGCCGAAAAATCTTCATTCCAAACTCAGAAATTGCAATTTCGGCCGACGATCGCCCCGATTCCAAGGTTTTCTGGCAGTAGCATCTCCCTCGATTACGTGAATTGCTGGTGGGGCCAACACACGGAGTCGGCCTGCCACGGCGATCAGAAGTCGTGTTCAGCTCAGCACAAGATCTCCTCCACAGGTCACAGATATGGGTGCACCAACATCACCGATATAGTCACCCCCTCCTGTTTATTCCCACCCCTTCAGCGAAAGAACTGACCATAACTTTCTGCCCGGGCATCGGAATCGCTTATGTGACCACAATTTGGAATCGACACTCCGAGACGATCGATAGGGCACTGGTTTGGCGGGATTCCATTTCGGGGGTAAAATTCCACCGCGAAGCGTGTGTACTAGTACACCGATCGTCGTACCCCTCGAGTAGGACGCGGATATTTGTTCGCTCGGGGATCGGAACCGCCCGCGAGGCCCCAATTCGGAATCCGCACTTCGACCCGGTCGCCACAAGGTCGCATTCGGAATCGGCACTCAGAGGCGCCCGTCGTCACCTTATCGCCTCAGGCGATAAGAAGTGTTTCGGGGCCGAAAAACCTTCGTTTCGCACTATGAAATTGTGATTTCGGCTGACGATCGCCCCGATTCCAAGGTTTTCTTGCAGTAGCGTCTCCCACGATTACGCAAATTGCTGGCCTGGCCAACAATCGGAGTCGGCCTACTACGGCGATCAGAAGTCGTGTTCAGCTCAGCACGAGATCTCCTTAACCGATCACAGATATGGGTGCACCAACATCGCCGATATAGTCACCCACTCCCATTTATTCCCACCCCTTCAGCGAAAGAACTGGCCATAACTTTCCGCTCGGGCATTAGAATCACTTATGTGACCACAATTCGGAATCGGGACTCCGAGACGATCGACAGGGCGTTGGTTTCCCGGGATTCCGTTCTGGGGGTAAAATTCTACCGCGGAGCGTGTGTACTAGTACACCGATCGTCGTACCCCGCAGGTAGGACACGGATATTTGTTCATCCGGGGATCAGAACCGCCCGCGAGGCCCCAATTCGGAATCCGCACTTTGACCAAGTAGCCACAAGGTCGCATTCGGAGATTTCTGGTTCGGCGCTCAAATTCCTCTCTAGGAGCGTGGTCACGGGCCGCCGATGCGATCGTATACGGACACAACTTCGCTCACACGGGCATAACTTTCCGCTTAATTATCAGATTCGCTTATAAGACCCCAATTCGGAATCGGCCCTCAGAGGCGCCCATCACACCCTTATCGTCTCAGGCGATAAGATGTGTTTCGGGGCCGAAATTGGAATTTCGGCCGACGATCGCCCCGATTCCAAGGTTTTCTGGCAGTAGCGTCCCTCTCAATTACGCGAATAGCTGGCGGGGCCAACACACGTAGTCGGCCTGTCACGGCGATCGGAAGTCATGTTCAGCTCAGCATGAGATCTCCTCCACAGGTCGCAGATATGGGTGCACCAACATCACCGATATAGTCACCCCCTCCCGTTTATTCCAACCCCTTCAGCGAAAGAACTGGCCATAACTTTCCACCCGGGCATCAGAATCGCTTATGTGACCATAATTCGGTATCAGCACTCCGAGACGGTCGATAGGGGGCTGGTTTCGCGGGATGCCATTCCGGGGCCAAAATTTCGCCGTAGAGCGTTTGTACTAGTACACCGATCGTCGTACCCCTCGGGTAGGACGCAGATATTTGTTCGCCTGGGGATCGGAATTGCCCGTGAGGTCCCAATTCGGAATCCGCACTTCGACCCGGTCGCCACAAGGTCGCATTCGGAGATTTCCTCTTCAGCGCCCAAATTCCTCTCGTGGAGCGCGGTCGCGGGCCTCCGATGCAATCGCATACGGACACCCCTTCGCTCAAACGGGCATAACTTTCTGCTCGGTTATCGGAATCGCTTATAAGAATCAAATTCGGAATCGGCTCTCAGAGACGCCCGTCTCCCCTTATTTTCTTTGGCAATAAGACGTCATTTCGGGGCCGAAAAATGTTCATTTCGCACTCTGAAATTGCGATTCCGATCGACGATCGCCCCGATTCCAAGGTTTTCTACAGGGGGCGTCTCCCTCGATTACGCGAATCACTGGCGGGGTCAACGCACAGAGTCGGCCTGCCACAGCGATCGGAAGTCATATTCAGCTTAGCACGAGATCTCGTCCACAGGTCGCAGATATGGGTGCACCAACATCACCGATATAGTCACCCCTCCTATTTATTCCCACCCCTTCAGCGAAAGAAATGGCCATAACATTCCGCCCGGGCATCGGAATGGCATATGTGACCACAATTCCAAATCGGCACTCCCAGACGGTCGACAGGGCGCTGGTTTCACAGGATTCCGTTTCGGGGCCAAAATTCCGCCGCGGAGCGTGTGTACCAGTACACCGATCGTCGTACCCCTCGGGTAGGACGCAGATATTTGTTCACCCAGATATCAGACCAACCCGCGAGGCCCCAATTCGGAATCCGCACTTCAACCCGGTCGCCACAAGGTCGCATTCGGAGATTTCCGGTCCGCACCCAAATTCCTCTCCGGGAGCATTGTCGCGGGCCGCCGATGCGATCGCATACGGACACCCCTTCGCTCAAACGGGCATAACTTTCCGCTCGGTTAACAGAATCACTTATAAGACCCCAATTCGAAATCGGCACTCAGAGGCGCCTGTCGCCCCCTTATCACTCAGGAGATAAGACGTCATTTCGGGGCCGAAATACCTTCGTTTGGCACTCTGAAATTGAGATTCTGGTCGATGATCGTCCTGATTCCAAGGTTTTCTGGCAGTAGCGTCTCCCTCGATTACGCGAATTGCTGGCGGGGCCAACACACAGAGTCGGCCTGCCACGGCGATCGGAAGTCATGTTCAGCTCAGCACGAGATCTCCTCCACAGGTCGTAGATATGGGTGCACCAACATCGCCAATATAGTCACCCCCTCCCATTTATTCCCACCCCTTCAGCAAAAGAACTAGCCATAACTTTCCGCCCGGGCATCGGAATCGCTTATGTGACCACAATTAGAAATCGGCACTACGAGACGGTCGACAGGGCGCTGGTTTCGCGGGATTCCATTCTGAGGGTAAAATTCCGCCGCGGAGCGTGTGTACTAGTACATCGATCGTCGTACCCCTCGGGTAGGACGCGGATATTTGTTCGCCCAGGGATCGGAACCGCTCGCGAGGCCCCAATTCGGTATCCGCACTTCGAACCGGTCGCCACAAGGTCGCATTCGGAGATTTCCGGTTTGGCGCCCAAATTCCTCTCCGGGAGCGTGGTCGCGAGCCGCCGATGCGATCGCATACGGACACCCCTTCGCTCAAACGGGCATAACTTTCCGCTCGGTTATCGGAATCGCTTGTAAGACCCCAATTCGGAATCGGCACTCATAGGCGCCCGTCGCCCCCTTATCGCCTCAGGCGATAAGACGTCAGTTCGGGGCAAAAAAACCTTCGTTTCGGACTCCGAAAATGATCTCCCCGATTCCAAGATTTTTTGGCAGTAGCGTCTCCCTCAATTACGTGAATCGCTGGCGGGGCCAACACACGGAGTCGGCCTGCCACAGCGATCGGAAGTCATGTTTAGCTCAGCACGGGATCTCCTCCACAGGTCACAGATATTGATGCACCAACATCGCCGATATAGTCACCCCCTCCCGTTTATTCCCATCCCTTCATCGAAAGAACAAGCCATAACTTTCCGCCCGGGCATCGGAATCACTTATGTGACCGCAATTCGGAATCGGCACTTCGAGACGGTCGACAGGACACTGGCTTCGCCGTGGAGATCTCCTCCATAGGTCACAGATATGGGTGCACCAACATCGCCGATATAGTCACCCCTCCCGTTTATTCCCACCCTTTCGGCGAAAGAACTGGCCATAACTTTCCGCCCGGGCATCGGAATCGCTTATGTGACCACAATTCGGAATCGGCACTCCAAGATGGTCGAACGGGAGCTGGTTTCGTGGGATTCCGTTCTGGGGCCAAACTTCCGCCGCAGAGCTTGTGTACTAGTACACCGATCATCGTACACCTCGGGTAGGACGCAGATATTTGTACGCCCGGGAATCAGAACCGCCCGCGATGCCCCAATTCGGAATCCGCACTTCGACCCGGTCGCCACAAGGTCGCATTCGGAGATTTCCGGTTCGGCGCTCAAATTCCTCTACTGGAGCGTGGTCGCGGGCCGCCAATGCAATCGTATACAAACACCACTTCACTCAAACAGGCATAACTTTCCGCTCAGTTATCGAAATCGCTTATAAGACCCCAATTTGGAATCGGCACTCAGAGGCGCCCGTCGCCCCCTTATCGCCAAAGGCAATAAGACATCGTTTCGGGGCCGAAGAACCTTCGTTTCGCACTCTGAAATTATGATTCTGCCCAATGATCGCCCCGATTCCAAGGTTTTTTGGCAGTAGCGTCTCCCTCGATTACGCGAATCGCTGGCGGGGCCAACACACGGAGTCGGCCTATCACAGCGATCGGAAGCCATGTTTAGCTCAGCACGAGATCTCCTCCACAGGTCATAAATATGGATGCACCAACATCGCCGATATAGTCACCCCCTCCCGTTTATTCTCACCCCTTCAGCGAAAGAATTGGCCATAACTTTCCGCCCGGGCATGGGAATCGCTTATGTGACCACAATTTGGAATCGACACTCAGAGACAGTAGACATGGCACTAGTTTTGCGAAATAGAATCCCGCTAAACCAACGCACTGTCAACCGTCTTAGAGTGTCGATTCCGAATTGTGGTCACATAAGCGATTCCGATGCCGAGGCGGAAAGTTCTGGCCAGTTCTTTCGCTGAATGGGTGGGAATAAACGGGAGGGGGTGACTATATCGGCGATGTTGGTGCACCCTTATCTGGGACCTGTGGAGGAGATCTCTTGCTGAGCTGAACAAGATTTCCAATCGTCGTGGCAGGTCGACTCCATGTGTTGGCCTCGCCAACGATTCTCGTAATCGAGGGAGACGCTACTGCCAGAAAACCTTGGAATCGGGGCGATCATCGGCCGGAATCGCAATTTTGGAGTGCAAAACGAAGGTTTTTCGGCCCCGAAACGACGTCTTATCGCCTGAGGCGATAAGGGGGCGACGAACGCCTCTGAGTGTCGATTCCGAATTGGGGGTCTTATAAGCGATTCCAATAACCGAGCGAAAAATTATACCCATTTGAGCGAAGGGGTGTTCATATGCGATCGCATCGGTGGCCCGCGACCACGCTCCCGGAAAGGAATTTGGGCGCCGGACCGAAAATATCCGAATGTGACCTTGTGGTGACTGGGTCGAAGTGCGGATTCCGAATTGGGGCCTCACGGGAGGTTCTGATCCCCGAGCGAACATATATCTGCATCCTACCCGAGGGGTACGACGATCGGTGTACTAGTACACACGCTCTGCGGTCGAATTTTGGCCCCATAACGGAATCCCGAGGCCAAAATTCTACCGCGGAGTGTGTGTACTAGTACACCGATCGTCGTACCCCTCGGGTAGGATGCGAATATTTATTCGCCCGGAAATCGGAACCACCCGCGAGGCCCCAATTCGGAATCCGCACTTCAACCCAGTCGCACAAGATCACATTGGGAGTTTTTCGGTCCGACGCCCAAATTCCTCTCCGGGAGCGTGGTCGAGGGCCCGCCGATGCGATCCCATACAGACACCCCTTCGCTCAAACGGGCATAACTTTCCGCTCGGTTATAAGAATCACTTATAAGACCCCAATTCGGAAATGGCACTCAGAGGCACCCGTCGTCCCTTTATTGCCTCAGGCGATAAGACATCATTTCGGGGCCGAAAATCCTACGTTTCGCACTCCGAAATTGCGATTGCGACCGATGATCGCCCCGATTCCAAGGTTTTCTGGCAGTAGCGTCTCCCTCGATTACGCGAATCGCTGGCGAAGCCAACACACAGAGTCGGCCTGCCACGGCGATCGGAAGCCATGTTTAGCTCAGCACGAGATCTCCTCCACAGGTCGCAGATATGGGTGCACCAACATCGCCGATATAGTCACCCCCCCTCCCATTTATTCCCACCCCTTCAGCGAAAGAACTGGCCAGAACTTTCCGCCCGGGCATCGGAATCTCTTATGTGACCACAATTCGGAATCGGCACTCCGAGACGGTCGACAGGGCTCTGGTTTTGTGGGATTCCGTTCCGAGTCCAAAATTCGGCCGCGGAGCGTGTGTACTAGTACACCGATCATCGTACCCCTGGGGTAGGACGTAGATATTTGTTCTGACAGGGATTAGAACCGCCCGCGAGGCCCCAATTCGGAATCCGCACGTCGACCCGGTCGCCATAAGGTCGCATTCGAAGATTTCCGGTCAGGCGTCCAAATTCCTCTCCGGGAGCGTGGTCGCGGGCCGCCAATGCAATCACATACGGACACCCCTTTGCTCAAACGGGCATAATTTCCACTCGGTTATCGGACTCGCTTATAAGACCCCAATTCGGAATCGGCACTCAGAGGCGCCCATCTCCCCCTTATCACCTCAGGCGATAAGATGTCATTTCGGGGCAGAAGAACTTTCATTTCGCACTCTTAAATTGCGATTCGGTCAACGATCTCCCCGATTCCAAGGTTTTTAGGCAATAGCGTCTCCCTCGATTACGCGAATCTCTGGCGGGGCCAACACACGGAGTCGGCCTGCCACAGCGATCGGAAGTCATGTTCAGCTCAGCACGGGATCTCCTCCACAGGTCGCAGATATTGGTGCACCAACATCGCGATATAGTCACCCCCTCCCGTTTATTACCACCCCTTCATCGAAAGAACTAGCCATAAATTTCCGCCCGAGCATCGCAATCACTTATGTGACCGCAATTCGGAATCGGCACTTCAAGACGGTCGACAGGGCGCTGGTTTCAAGGGATTTTGTTCCGGGGATAAAATTTTGTCGCGGAGCGTGTGTACTAGTACACCGATCGTCGTACCCCTCGGGTAGGACGCAGATATTTGTTTGCCCGGAGATCAGAACCGCCCGCGAGGCCCCAATTCGGAATCCGCACTTCAACCCAGTCGCCACAAGGTCGCATTTGGAGATTTCGGGTCTGGCGCCCAAATTCCTCTCTTGGAGCGTGGTCGCGGGCCGCCGATGTGATCGCATACGGACACTCCTTCGCTCAAACGGGCATAACTTTCCGCTCGGTTATCGGAATCGCTTATAAGACCCCAATTCGGAATCAGCACACAAAGGCTTCCATCGCCCTTTTATTGCCTTTGGTGATAAGACGTCATTTCGCGGCCGAAAAACCTTCGTTTCGCACTCTGAATTTGCTTTTCCGAGGACGATCGCCCCGATTCCAAGGTTTTCTGACAGTAGCTTCTCCCTCGATTACGCGAATCACTGGCGGGGCCAACACACAGAGTCGGCCTGCCACGGCGATCTGAAGTCATGTTCAGCTCAGCACGAGATCTCCTCCACAGGTCGCAAATATGGGTGCACCAACATCGCCGATATAGTCACCCCTTCAGCGAAAGAACTAGCCATAACTTTCCGGCCGGGCAACGGAATCGCTTATGTAACAACAATTCGGAATCGGCACTCCGAGACGGTCGACAAGGCACTGGTTTCACAGGATTCCATTTCGGGGGTAAAATTCCACCGCGGAGCGTGTGTACTAGTACACCGATTGTCGTACCCCTCGGGTAGGAAGCGGATATTTGTTCTCCTGGGGATCGGAACCTCCCGCGAGGCCCCAACTCGGAATCCACACTTCGACTCAGTCGCCACAAGGTCGCATTCGGAGATTTCTGGTCCGGCGCCCGAATTCCTCTTCGGAAGTGTGGTCGCGGGCCGCCAATGCGATCGTATACGGACACCCCTTCTTTCAAATGGGCATAACTTTCTGCTCAGTTATCGGAATGACTTATAAGACCCCAATTCGGAATCGACACTCAGAGGCGCCCATCGTCCCCTTATCACCTCAGATGATAATACGTCGTTTAGGGGCCGAAAAACCTTCGTTTCGCACTACGAATTTGTGATTCCGAGCGACGATCGCCCTGATTCCAAGGTTTTCTGGCAGTAGTGTCTCCCTCGATTACACGAATCGCTGGCGGGGCCAACACACGGAGTCGGCCTGCCACGACGATCTGAAGTCATGTTCAACTCATCACGAGATCTCCTCTACAGATCATAGATATGGGTTCACTAACATCGCCGATATAGTCACCCCCTCCCGTTTATTCCCACCCCTTCAGCGAAAGAACTGGCCATAACTTTCCGCCCGGGCATCGAAATCGCTTATGTGACAATAATTCAGAGTCAACACTCCGAGACGGTCGACAGGGTGCTGGTTTCGCAGGATTCTGTTCCGGGTCCAAAATTCGGCCGTGGAGCGTGTGTACTAGTACATCGATCGTTGTACCCCTCGCGTAGGACGCAAATATTTGTTCGTCCGGGGATCGGAACTGCCCGCGAGGCCCGAATTTAGAATCTACACTTCGACCCGGTCGCCACAAGGTCACATTCGGAGATTTCTGGTCCGAAGCCCAAATTCCTCTCCGGGAGCCTGGTCGCGGGCCGCCGATGCGATCGCATACGAACACCCCTTCGCTCAAATGGGCATAACATTCCGCTCGTTTATCGGAATCACTTATAAGACCCCAATTCGAAATCGGCACTCAGAGGCGCCCGTCGCCCACTTATCGCCTTAGGCGATAAGACGTCATTTTGGGGTTAAAAAACCTTCATTTTGCACTCTGAAATTGCGATTCCGGCCGACGATCTCCCCGATTCCAAGGTTTTTTGGCAGTAGCGTCTCCCTCGATTACGCGAATCGCTGGCGAGGCCAACACACGGAGTCGGCCTACCATGGCGATCGGAAGTCATGTTCAGCTCAGCATGAGATCTCCTCCACAGGTCACAGATATGGGTGCACCAACATCGCCGATATAGTCACCCCTCTGGTTTATTCCCACCCCTTCAGCGAATGACTTGGCCATAACTTTCCGCCCGAGCATCGGAATCGCTTATGCGACCACAATTCGTAATCGGCACTCTGAGACGGTCGACAGGGCGCTGGTTTCGCAGGATTCCATTCAGGCGGTAAAATTCTGCTGCGGAGCGTGTGTACTAGTACACCGATCGTCATACCCCTCGGGTAGGATGCGGATATTTGTTCGCCCGGGGATCGGAACGGCCCGCGAGGCCCCAATTCGGAATCCGCACTTCGACCCAGTCGCCACAAGGTCGCATTCTGAGATTTCCGGTCCGGCGCCCAAATTCCTCTCCGGGAGCGTGGTCGCAGGCCGCCGATGCGATCCCATACTGACACCCCTTCGCTCAAACGGGCATAACTTTTCGCTCAGTTATCGGAATCTCTTAACTCAGAGGCGCCCGTTGCCCACTTTTTTCCTCCGATGATAAGACGTCGTTTCGGGGCCGAAAAACCTTCGTTTCGCACTCCAAAATTGCGATTCTGACCGACGATCGCCGCATATCCATGGTTTTCTGTCAGTAGCGTCTCCCTCGATTACGTGAATCGCTGGCGGGGCCAACACTCAGAGTCGGCCTGCCACGGCGATCTGAAGTCGTGTTCAGCTCAGCATGAGATCTCCTCCACAGGTCGCAAATATGGGTGCACCAACATCGCCGATATAGTCACCCCCTCCCGTTTATTCCACCCCTTCAACGAAAGAACTGGCCATAACTTTTTGCCCGGGCATCGAAATCACTTATGTAACCACAATTCGGAATCGACACTCCGAGACGGTCGACAGGGCGCTGGTTTTGCGGGATTCCGTTCCAGAGGTAAAATTTCGCCGCGGAGCGTGTGTACTAGTATACCGATCGTCGTACCCCTCGGGTATGACGCGGATATTTGTTCACCAGAGGATCGGAACCGCTCGCGAGGCCCTAATTCGGAATCCGCACTTCGACCCGGTCGCGACAAGGTCGCATTCGGAGATTTCTGGTCCGGCGCCCAAATTCCTCTCCGAGAGCGTGGTCGCAGGCTGCCGATGCGATCGCATACGGACACCCCTTCGCTCAAACCGGCATAACTTTTCGTTCGGTTATCGGAATCGCTTATAAGACCCCCAATTCGGAATCGGCACTCAGAGGTGTCCGTCGCCCCCTTATCGCCTCAGGCGATAAGACGTCGTTTCGGGGCTGAAAAACCTTCGTTTCGCACTCCGAAATTACGATTCCGGCTGACGATCACCCCGATTCCAAGGTTTTCTGGCAGTATCGTCTCCCTCGATTACGCGAATCGCTGGCGGGGCAAACACACGTAGTCGGCCTGCCACGGTGATCGAAAGTCGTGTTCAGCTCAGCACTGGATCTCCTTCTCAAGTCGCATATATGGGTACACCAACATCGCCGATATAGTCACCCCCTCCCGTTTATTCTCACCCCTTCAGCGAAAGAACTGGCCATAACTTTCCGCCCGAGCATCAGAATCGCATATGTGACCACAATTCGGAATCGGCACTCCGAGACGGTCGACAGGGCACTAGTTTCACGGGATTCCGTTCTGGGGATACAATTTCGCCACGGAGCGTGTGTACTAGTACACCGATCGTCGTACCCCTCGGGTAGGACGCAGATATTTGTTCCCCCGAGGATCGGAACCGCTTGCGAGGCCGCAATTCAGAATCCACACTTTGACCCAGTCACCACAAGGTCGCATACGGAGATTTTCGGTCCGGCGCCCAAATTCCTCTCCGAGAGCGTGGTCGCGGCCTGCCGATGCGATCCCATACAGACTCGCCTTCTTCATATGCACTCGTCGTGAACTGCCTTTCTGATCAGACAAGCCTGTCGCGATCCTTACAAGGCACTGTCGCGTTCTGATCTGACCCCGTCGCGACCCTTACTGGGGTCCGTCGCGACCTCAGTATTTCGCATGAAACCCCACTTATTCTGTTTGTAAATCTTACCGCTATACCCGAGGTCTGATTAATATGATATTTAATGTGTAAATTGCATGTCCTGGGTCTAATCATTATATGATGGTTATTTAATGGCTTAAAAGTGGTTAACCCATTTAAAAGTTTTAATTACATGAAGGTTATTCTAATTGCTCCTTAAATGTTATGATCCATTCAAGCAACTTGTGATTTAATCTTCCCATTAATCTACCATGTTTTAAATGATAATTATTATTCTTAAAATCTTGCAAACCCATGTGTAGTTAAATGCATTGTTTATTTTGTGCCATCATGTTAAGTGCTTTCCGCGAGTTTGAAACCGATGGTTTGTGAATTGAGACATGCGTACATCACTACACACTTACATGTCTAGGCAGCCCTTTCTTGGGAAATTGGAAACTCTCTACCGGTCATTCTGAATCGGTAGACTAACGACCTTTTCTCCAAGGCCTCCGTAAATCTCCTCTGACCATGGATTCCCACATGGCCGACGAGTTGGTTGTACCATTGAAGTTCCCTGAAGATAGCGTGCACTTCCTTTCTCTTCTTGTTCTCGTGAGTGTGATTTACAATCTAGACTAAAGCCATTAATGTAAAGATTGAACTAAAGTATAAATCGTACCGTTATGCTGCTGAATTTATCTCTTGACCATTGTTATCATGAAATCATGTTCAATTTACTTATTGTTGGTTCTCATCATCATCATGAACATGACATTACACATGCTTACATCTTGAAACTCTCATTGGCCATTATTAATGACTGTGGGTATCTACATTGAAAATTTTGCATGAGATGTTGACCGGGCATGACGAGTGTCCAAGGGCTCTAGTCTAGCCCCAATGACGGAGAGTTATAATATACTGTTAACCATGGGGTATAATGATTACTGGCGTTGCATCTGCGCTGGGAGTCTTGCTTGCTTGTTGAATAATAGATACAATAACCACATACACGTGTTCTGGTGTACATTCTTGATGGATCTTTTCTTGGTGTACATTAGTGTCTACGTGCCTGATTAGTAGTGTTACTAGATCGTGCTCGTACATTCTTGCTTGCTTGCTTGCGTGATATGGCCATCCTGCATTTATTGCAATTTACATGATATCTTGCGTGCTTGATACATGCCTCACTCTTGACAACATATTGCTCGTATATTCTTGCTTTATCACGATCACTCTCTCTCTCTTGCTTGTTTCATGCATCATATTTTAACGAGTTTTATTCGTACATGCATATCATGACAATCATCGTGCTTATCTAGTTCTAAACTGTCAATCACTTATATCATTGCCCGCACATTGAGATATAAATCACACTGGGCTAGTTTGCTCATCCCCTACTTTTACCCAATCTAGGTGACTATGACATTCAAGAGGAAGAGCAAGTCGAGGATGGGAATGCGTTCGAGTGAAGAGCGTTCCAACTATGAGTCTAGTTATAGTAGTTTGCTTTGAGAGTTAGAACATGTAGTAGGAAGTGAGGAAATAAATGTACTTATCTGTTTATTGAGTCTTAGTCGTGTAATAGTTTCCATTTGGAATACAATGAGTTGAGATTTGAATACAAGATTAGTGGAGTTCAATATTTAGCCCCTATGACGATGTATATTGTTATACATTTAGTGCGTGCCAGCTAGAGGCTTATTTTCCGACTGTCCACATCTCGGGATATCGACTCGAATTATTCGAACTAATATTCGCTACGTAATTCTCGGGATGTGACAACGCAGATATTTGTTCGCCCGGGGATCGAAACCACCCGCGAGGCCTCAATACGGAGTCCGCACTTTGACCCGGTCGCCACAAGGTCGCATTCAGAGATTTCCGGTCCGGCGCCCAAATTCTTCTCCAGGAGCGTGGACGCGGGCCGCCGATGCGATCCCATACGAACACCCCTTCGCTCAAACGGGCATAACTTTCCGCTCATTTATCGGAATCGCTTATAAGACCCCAATTCGGAATCGGCACTCAGAGGCGCCCGTCGCCCCCATATCACTTTAGGCGATAAGACATCGTTTCGGGGCCGAAATACCTTCGTTTCGTACTCCAAAATTTCGATTCCATCCGACGATCGCCACGATTCCAAGGTTTTCTTGCAGTAGCGTCTCCCTCGATTACGCGAATTGCTGGCGGGGCCAACACACGGAGTCGGCCGGCCACGGCAATCGGAAGTCGTGTTCAGCTCAGCACGAGATCTCCTCCACAGGTCGCAGATATGGGTGCACCAACATCGCGGATATAGTCACCCCCTCTCGTTTATTCCAACCCCTTCAGCGAAAGAACTGGCCATAAACGACCACAATTCGGAATAGACACTGTGAGACGGTCGACAGGGCGCTGGTTTCGAGGGATTCCGTTCTGGGGGGTAAAATTCCTCTGCGGAGCGTGTGTACTAGTACACCGATCGTCGTACCCCTCGGTAGGATGCAGATATTTGTTCGCCCGGGGATCGGAACCCCGCCCGCAAGGCCTCAATATGGAATCAGCACTTTGACCTGGTCGCCACAAGGTCGCATTCGAAGATTTTCGGTCCGACGCCCAAATTCCTCTTCGGGAGCGTGGTCGCGGGCCGCCAATGCGATCGCATAAGGACACCCCTTCGCTCAAATGGGAATAACTTTCTGCTCGGTTATCGGAATAGCTTATAAGACCCCAATTCGGAATCGGCATTCATAGGCGCACGTTGCTTCTAATCACCATTGGCAATAAGACGTCATTTCGGAGCCGAAAAACCTTCATTTCGCACTCTGAAATTGCGATTCCGACCGACGATCGCCCCGATTCCAAGGTTTTCTGGCAGTAGCGTCTCCCTCGAGTACGCGAATCGCTGGCGGGGCCAACACACGGTGTCGGCATGCCACGGCGATCTGAAGTCGTGTTCAGCTCAGCACAAGATCTCCTCCACAGGTCGCAGATATGGGTGCACCAACATCGGCGATATAGTCACCCCCTCCCGTTTATTCCAACCCCTTCAGTGAAAGAACTGGCCATAACATTCCGCCCGGGCATCAGAATCGCTTATGTGACCACAATTCGGAATCGGCACTCCGAGACGATCGACAAGGCGATGGTTTTGCGGGATTCCGTTCCGAGGGTAAAATTCCTCCGTGGAGCGTGTGTACTAGTACAACGATCGTCGTACCCCTCGGGTAGGATGCAAATATTTTTTCGCCCGGGGATCGTAACCACCCGCAAGGCCCCAATTCGGAATCCGCACTTCGACCCGGTCGCCATAAGGTCACATTCGGAGATTTCCGATCCGGCGCCCAAATTCCTCTACGAGAGCGTGGTCGCGGGCCGCCGATGCGATCGCCTACGGACACCCCTTCGCTCAAGTGGGCATAACTTTCCGCTCGATTATCAGAATCGAATATAAGACCCCAATTCAGAATTGGCACTCAGAAGCGCCCGTCACCCACTTATCGCTTCAGGCAATAAGACGTCGTTTCGGGGCTGAACAACCTACGTTTCATACTCCAAAATTGCGATTCCGGCCGACGATCGCCACGAATCCAAGGTTTTCTGGTAGTAGCGTCTCCCTCGAGTACGCGAATAGCTGGCGGGGCCAACACACGGAGTCGGCCTGCCACGGCGATCGGAAGTCGTGTTCAGCTCAGCACGAGATCTCTTCCACAGGTCGCAGATATGGGTGCACCAACATCGCCGATATAGTCACCCCTTCCCGTTTATTACCACCCCTTCAGCGAAAGAACTGGCCATAACTTTTCACCCGGGCATCGGAATCGCTTATGTGACCACAATTCGGAATCGGCTCTCCGAGATGGTCGACAAGGCGCTAGTTTCGCGGGATTCTGTTCTGGGGGTAAAATTCCGCCGCGGAGCGTGTGTACTAGTACACAGATCGTCGTACCCCTCGGGCAGGACGTAGATAATTCTTCGCCCGGGGATCAGAACCGCCCGCGAGGCCCCAATTCAGAATCCGCACTATGACCCAGTCGCCACAAGGTCGCATTCAGATATTTCCCGTCCGGCTCCCAAATTCCTCTCCGGGAGCGTGGTCGCGGGCCGCCGATGCGATCGCATACGGACACCTCTTCGCTCAAACGAGCCTAACTTTCCGCTCGGTCATCGGAATCGCTTATAAGACCCCAATTCGGAATCGGCACTCAGAGCGCCCGTTGCCACCTTATTGCCTTGAGCTATAATACGTCGTTTCGGGGCCGAAAAACCTTCATTTCGCACTCCGAAATTGTGATTCCGGCTGATGATCGCCACAATTCCAAGATTTTATTATAGTAGCGTCTCCCTCAATTACGCGAATCACTGGAGGGGCCAACACACGGAGTCGCCCTGTCACGGCGATCAGAAGTCGTGTATAGCTCAGCACGAGATCTCCTCCACAGGTCGCAGATATGGGTGCACCAACATCGCCGATATAGTCACCCCCTCTCGTTTATTCCCACCCCTTCTGCGAAAGAACTGGCCATAACTTTCCGTCCGGGCATCGGAATCGCTTATGTGACCACAATTCGGAATCGGCACTCCGAGACGATCGACAGGGCGCTAGTTTCACGGGATTCCGTTCCGGAGGTAAAATTCCGCCGCGGAGCGTGTGTACTAGTACACCCGTTGTCGTACCCCTCGGGTAGGACGCAGATATTTGTTCGCCGGGGATCGGAACAGCCCGTAATGTCCCAATTCAGAATCCGCACTTCGAATCGGTTGCAACAAGGTCGCATTCGTAGATTTCCGATCTGGAGCCCAAATTCCTCTCCGGGAGCGTGGCCGCGGGCCGCCGATGCGATCTTATACGGACACCACTTCGTTCAAACGGCATAACTTTTCGCTCGATTATCGGAATCGCTTATCAGATCAGAATTTGGAATTGGCAATCAGAAGCTCCCGTCGCCCCCTAAGACGTCGATTCGGGGACGAAAAACCTTCGTTTCGCACTCCGAAATTGCGATTACGGCCGACAATCCCCCTGATTTCAAGGTTTTCTGGCAGTAGCGTCTCGCTCGATTATGCGAATCGCTGGCGGGGCCAACACACGGAGTCGGCCTACCACGGCGATCAGAAGTTGTGTTAAGTTCAGCACGAGATCTCCTCCACAGGTCGCAGATATGGGTGCACAACATCGCCGATATACTCACCCCCTCGTTTATTCCCACCCCTTCAGCAAAAGAATTGGCCATAACTTTCTGCCGGGTATCGAAATTGCTTATGTTACCACAATCGGAATCGGCACTCCGAGACGGTCGACAGAGCACTAGTTTCGCGGGATTCCGTTCTAGGCGTAAAATTCCGCCGCGGACCGTGTGTACTAGTACACCGATCGTCGTACCCCTCGGATAGGACGTAGATATTTGTTCGACCGGGGATCGGAACCGCCCGCGAGGCCCCAATACGGAATCCGCACTTCGACCCGGTCGCCACAAGGTCGCATTCGGAGATTTCCGGTCCGGCGCCCAAATTCCTCTCCGAGAGCGTGGACGCGGGCCGCCGATGCGATCCCATACGGACACCCTTTCGCTCAAACGGGCATAACTTTCCGCTCGTTTATCGGAATCGCTTATAAGACCCCAATTCGAAATCGGCACTTTGAGGCGTCTGTCGCGCCCTTATCGCTTCAGGCGATAAGACGTCGTTTCGTGGCAGAAAAACCTTCTTTTCTTTCTCGAAAATTGCGATTCCAGCCGACGATCGCCATGATTCCAAGGTTTTCTTGCAGTAGAGTCTCACTCAATTACGCGAATCGCTGGCGGGTCTAACACACGGAGTCGGCCGGCCATGGTGATCGGAAGTCATGTTCAGCTCTGCACGAGATCTCCTCCACAGGTCGCTGATATGGGTGCACCAACATCGCCGATATAGTCACCCCCTCTCGTTTATTCCAACCCCTTCAGCGAAAGAACTGGCCATAACATTCCGCCCGGGCATCGGAATCGCTTATGTATCCACAATTCGGAATTGGCACTCCGAGACGGTCGACAGGGCACTGGTTTCGCGAGATTCCATTCCGAGAGTAAAGTTCCACCGCAGAGCGTGTGTACTAGTACACCGATCGTCGTACCCCTCGGGTAGGACGCAGATATTTGTTCGCTCGGGGATCAGAAGCGCCCTCGAGGCCCCATTCGGAATCTGCACTTCGACCCGGTAGCCTCAAAGTTGCATTCAGAGATTTCTGGTCCGGCGCCAAAATTCCTCTCCGGGAGCGTGGTCGCGGGCCGCCGATGCGATCGTATACGACCACCCCTTCACTCAAACAGGCATAACTTTATGCTCGGTTATCGGAATCGCTTCTAAGACCCCAATTGGGAATCGGCACTTAGAGGCCCCTTCTCCCCCTTATCACCTCTGGCGATAAGACGTCGTTTCGGTGCTGAAAAACCTTCGTTCCGCACTCTCAAATTGCGATTCCGGCCGACAATCGTCCCAATTCCAAGGTTTTCTCGCAGTAGCGTCTTCCTCAATTATGCGAATGGCTGGCAAGGCCAACACAAGGAGTCGGCCTGCCACGGCGATCAGAAGTCGTGTTAAGCTCAGCACAAGATCCCCTCCACAGGTCGCAGATATGGGTGCACCAACATCGCCGATATAGTCACCCCCTCTCGTTTATTCCCCCCCCCCCCCCCCCTTCAACGAAAGAACTGGCCATAACTTTCCGCCCGGGCATGGGAATTCCGTTCCGTGGGTAAAATTCTGCCGCGGAGCGTGTGTACTAGTACAACGATCGTCGTACCCCTCTGGTAGGACGTAGATATTTTTTCACCCGGGGATCAGAACCGCCTGCAAGGCCCCAATTCGGAATCCACACTTCGACCCGATCGCCATAAGGTCGCATTCAGATATTTCCGGTCCGGCGCCCAAATTCCTCTCCGGGAGCGTGGTCGCGGGCCGCCGATGCGATCTCATACGGACTCCCCTTCGCTCAAACGGGCATAACTTTCCGCTCGGTTATCGGAATCGCTTATAAGACCCGAAATCGGAATCGGTACTCAGAGGCGGCCGTCGCCCACTTATCGCTTCAGGCGATAAGACGTCGTTTCGGTGCCGACAAACATTCGTTTCGTACTCTGAAATTGTGATTATGGCCGACGATCTCCACGATTCCAAGGTTTTCTGGCAGTAGCGTCTCCCTCATTTACGCGAATCGCTGGCGGAGCCAACACACGGAGTTGGCCTACCACGGAGATCGGAAGTCGTGTTCAGCTCAGCACGAGATCTCTTCCACAGGTCGCAGATATGGGTGCACCAACATCGCCGATATAGTCACCCCCTCCCGTTTATTACCACCCCTTCAGCGAAAGAACTGGCCATAACTTTTCACCCGGGCATCGGAATCGCTTATGTGACCACAATTCGGAATCGGCACTCCGAGATGGTCGACAAGGCGCTAGTTTCGCGGGATTCTGTTCTGGGGGTAAAATTCCGCCGCGGAGCGTGTGTACTAGTACACAGATCGTCGTACCCCTCGGGCAGGACGTAGATAATTCTTCGCCCGGGGATCAGAACCGCCTGCGAGGCCCCAATTCAGAATCCTCACTATGACCCGGTCGCCACAAGGTCGCATTCAGATATTTCCCGTCCGGCTCCCAAATTCCTCTCCGGGAGCGTGGTCGCGGGCCGCCGATGCGATCGCATACGGACACCTCTTCGCTCAAACGAGCCTAACTTTCCGCTCGGTCATCGGAATCGCTTATAAGACCCCAATTCGGAATCGGCACTCAGAGGCGCCCGTTGCCACCTTAT
Source organism: Colocasia esculenta (assembly GCA_014218235.1). Lineage (NCBI taxonomy): Eukaryota > Viridiplantae > Streptophyta > Magnoliopsida > Alismatales > Araceae > Colocasia > Colocasia esculenta. Next base: position 40,835 of record JACBKR010005104.1, read on the forward strand.
CGCCTTGAGCTATAATACGTCGTTTCGGGGCCGAAAAACCTTCATTTCGCACTCCGAAATTGTGATTCCGGCCGATGATCGCCACAATTCCAAAATTTTATTATAGTAGCGTCTCCCTCAATTACGCGAGTCACTGGAGGGGCCAACACACGGAGTCGCCCTGTCACGGCGATCAGAAGTCGTGTATAGCTCAGCACGAGATCTCCTCCACAGGTCGCAGATATGGGTGCACCAACATCGCCGATATAGTCCCCCCTCCCGTTTATTCCCACCCCTTCTGCGAAAGAACTGGCCATAACTTCCGTCCGGGCATCGGAATCGCTTATGTGACCACAATTCGGAATCGGCACTCCGAGACGATCGACAGGGCGCTAGTTTCACGGGATTCCGTTCCGGAGGTAAAATTCCGCCGCGGAGCGTGTGTACTAGTACACCCGTTGTCGTACCCCTCGGGTAGGACGCAGATATTTGTTCGCCCGGGGATCGGAACCGCCCGTAATGTCCCAATTCAGAATCCGCACTTCGAATCGGTTGCAACAAGGTCGCATTCGGAGATTTCCGATCTGGAGCCCAAATTCCTCTCCGGGAGCGTGGCCGCGGGCCGCCGATGCGATCTTATACGGACACCACTTCGTTCAAACGGGCATAACTTTCCGCTCGATTATCGGAATCGCTTATCAGATCAGAATTTGGAATTGGCAATCAGAAGCTCCCGTCGCCCCCTAAGACGTCGATTCAGGGACGAAAAACCTTCGTTTTGCACTCCGAAATTGCGATTACGGCCGACGATCCCCCTGATTTCAAGGTTTTCTGGCAGTAGCGTCTCCCTCGATTACGCGAATCGCTGGCGGGGCCAACACACGGAGTCGGCCTACCACGGCGATCAGAAGTTGTGTTAAGTTCAGCACGAGATCTCCTCCACAGGTCGCAGATATGGGTGCACCAACATCGCCGATATACTCACCCCCTCCCGTTTATTCCCACCCCTTCAGCGAAAGAACTGGCCATAACTTTCTGCCCGGGTATCGAAATTGCTTATGTTACCACAATTCGGAATCGGCACTCCGAGACGGTCGACAGAGCACTAGTTTCGCGGGATTCCGTTCTAGGCGTAAAATTTCGCCGCGGACCGTGTGTACTAGTACACCGATCGTCGTACCCCTCGGGTAGGACGTAGATATTTGTTCGACGGGGATCGGAACCGCCCGCGAGGCCCCAATACGGAATCCGCACTTCGACCCGGTCGCCACAAGGTCGCATTCGGAGATTTTCGGTCCGGCGCCCAAATTCCTCTCCGAGAGCGTGGACGCGGGCCGCCGATGCGATCCCATACGGACACCCCTTCGCTCAAACGGGCATAACTTTCCGCTCGTTTATCGGAATCGCTTATAAGACCCCAATTCGAAATCGGCACTTTGAGGCGTCTGTCGCGCCCTTATCGCTTCAGGCGATAAGACGTCGTTTCGTGGCCGAAAAACCTTCTTTTCTTTCTCCAAAATTGCGATTCCAGCCGACGATCGCCACGATTCCAAGGTTTTCTTGCAGTAGAGTCTCACTCAATTACGCGAATCGCTGGCGGGTCCAACACACGGAGTCGGCCGGCCATGGTGATCGGAAGTCATGTTCAGCTCAGCACGAGATCTCCTCCACAGGTCGCTGATATGGGTGCACCAACATCGCCGATATAGTCACCCCCCTCGTTTATTCCAACCCCTTCAGCGAAAGAACTGGCCATAACATTCCGCCGGGCATCGGAATCGCTTATGTATCCACAATTCGGAATTGGCACTCCGAGACGCTCGACAGGGCGTTAGTTTTGCGAGATTCCATTCCGTGAGTAAAATTCCACCGCAGAGCGTGTGTACTAGTACACCGATCGTCGTACCCCTCGGGTAGGACGCAGATATTTGTTCGCTCGGGGATCAGAAGCGCCCTCGAGGCCCCAATTCGGAATCTGCACTTCGACCCGGTAGCCTCAAAGTTGCATTCAGAGATTTCTGGTCCGGCGCCAAAATTCCTCTCCGGGAGCGTGGTCGCGGGCCGCCGATGCGATCGTATACGACCACCCCTTCGCTCAAACAGGCATAACTTTATGCTCGGTTATCGGAATCGCTTCTAAGACCCCAATTGGGAATCGGCACTTAGAGGCGCCCTTCTCCCCCTTATCACCTCTGGCGATAAGACGTCGTTTCGGGGCTGAAAAACCTTCGTTCCGCACTCTCAAATTGCGATTCCGGCCGACAATCGTCCCAATTCCAAGGTTTTCTCGCAGTAGCGTCTTCCTCAATTATGCGAATGGCTGGCGGGGCCAACACAAGGAGTCGGCCTGCCACGGCGATCAGAAGTCGTGTTAAGCTCAGCACAAGATCCCCTCCACAGGTCACAGATATGGGTGCACCAACATCGCGATATAGTCACCCCCTCTCGTTTATTCCCCCCCCCCCCCCCTTCAACGAAAGAACTGGCCATAACTTTCCGCCTGGGCATGGGAATTCCGTTCCGTGGGTAAAATTCTGCCGCGGAGCGTGTGTACTAGTACAACGATTGTCGTACCCCTCTGGTAGGACGTAGATATTTTTTCGCCCGGGGATCAGAACCGCCTGCAAGGCCCCAATTCGGAATCCACACTTCGACCCGATCGCCATAAGGTCGCATTCAGAGATTTCCGGTCCGGCGCCCAAATTCCTCTCCGGGAGCGTGGTCGCGGGCCGCCGATGCGATCTCATACGGACTCCCCTTCGCTCAAACGGGCATAACTTTCCGCTCGGTTATCGGATTCGCTTATAAGACCCGAAATCAGAATCGGTACTCAGAGGCGCTCGTCGACCACTTATCGCTTCAGGCGATAAGACGTCGTTTCGGGGCCGACAAACATTCGTTTCGTACTCTGAAATTGTGATTATGGCCGACGATCTCCACGATTCCAAGGTTTTCTGGCAGTAGCGTCTCCCTCATTTACGCGAATCGCTGGCGGAGCCAAACACGGAGTTGGCCTACCACGGAGATCAGAAGTCGTGTTCAGCTCAGCACGAGATCTCTTCCACAGGTCGCAGATATGGGTGCACCAACATCGCCGATATAGTCACCCCCTCCTGTTTATTCCCCCCCTTCAGCGAACGAACTGGCCATAACTTTCCGCCCGTGCATCAGAATTGCTTATATGACCACAATTCGGAATCGGCACTCCGAGACGGTCGACAGGGCGCTGGTTTATCGGGATTCCGTTCTGGGGGTAAAGTTCTGCCGCGGAGCGTGAGAACTAGTACATAGATCGTTGTACCCCTCGAGTAGGACGCAGATATTTGTTCGCCCGGGGATCGGAACCGCCCGCGAGGCCCCAATTCGGAATTCGCACTTTGACCCGGTTGCCACAAGGTTGCATTCGGAGATTTCCGGTTCAGCTCCCAAATTCCTCTCCGGGAGCGTGATCACGGGCTGCCGATGACATCGCATACAGACACCTCTTCGCTCAAATGGGCCTAACTTTCCGCTCGGTTATCGGAATCGCTTATAAGACCCCAATTCGGAATCGACACTCAGAGGCGCCCGTCGCCACCTTATCGCCTCGGGCGATAAGATGTCATTTCGGAGCAGAAAAACCTTCCTTTCGCACTACGAAATTGTGATTCCGACCGACGATCGCCACGATTCCAAGGTTTTCTGGCAGTAGCGTCTCCCTCAATTACGCGAATCGCTGGCGGGGCCAACACACGGAGTCGCCCTGCCACGGAAATCAAAACTCGTGTTCAGCTCAGCACGAGATCTCTTTCACAGGTCGCAGATATGGGTCCACCAACATCGCCGATATAGTCACCCCCTCTAGTTTATTCCCACCCCTTCAGTGAAAGAACTGGCCATAACTTTTCGCCCGGACATCGGAATCGCTTATGCGACCACAATTCGGATTCAGCACTCCGAGACGGTCGACAGGGCGCTAGTTTCGCAGGATTCCATTCCGGTTCCAAAATTCCGCCGCGGAGCGTGTGTACTAGTACACGGATCGTCGTACCCGTCTGGTAGGACGCAGATATTTGTTCGTCCGGGGATCGAAACTGCCTGCAAGGCCCAAATTCGGAATCTGCACTTTGACCCGGTCGCCACAAGGTCGCATTCAGATATTTCCGGTCCGACGCCCAAATTCCTCTCCAGGAGCGTGGTCGCAGGCCGCCGATGCGATCTTATATAGACACCACTTCGCTCAAACTGGCATAACTTTCCGCTCGATTATCAGAATCGCTTATAAGACCCCAATTCAGAATCGATACTCAGAGACGCCCTTCTGCCCCTTTTCGCCTTTGGCGATAAGACGTCGTTTTGGGGCTGAAAAACCTTCGTTTCGCACTCCAAAATTACGATTCCGGTCGATGATCGCCCCGATTCTAGGGTTTTCTGGCAGTAGCATCTCCCTTAATTACGCGAATCGCTGGCGGGGCCAACACACGGAGTCGGCCTGCCACGGCAATCGGAAGTCGTGTTCAGCTCAGCACGAGATCTCCTCCACAGGTCGCAGATATGGGTGCACCAACATCGCCAATATAGTCACCCCCTCTCGTTTATTCCCACCCCTTCAGCGAAAGAACTGGCCATAACTTTCCGCCCGGGCATCGGAATCGCTTATATGACCACAATTCGGAATCGGCACCCCGAGACGGTCGACAAGGCGCTGGTTTCGCGGGATTCCATTTCGGGGCCAAAATTCCGCCGCGGAGCGTGTGTACTAGTACACCGATCGTCGTACCCCTTGGGTTGGATGCGGATATTTGTTCGCCCGGTGATCAGAACCGCCCGCGAGGCCTCAATTTGGAATCCGCACTTCGACCCGGTCGCCCCAAGGTCACATTCGGAGATTTCTGGTCCGGTGCCAAAATTCTTCTCCGGGAGCGTGGTCGCAGGCCGCCGATGCTATCCCATACGGACACCCCTTCGCTTAAACGTGCATAACTTTCCGCTCGGTTTTCGGAATCGCTTATACGACCACAATTCAGAATCGATACTCAGAGGCGCCTGTCGCCGCCTTATCGCCCTAAGACGTCGTTTCGGGGCCGAAAAATATTCGTTTCGCACTCTGAAATTACGATTCTGACCGACGATCGCCCCGATTCCATGATTTTTTGGCAGTAGCGTTTTCCTCGATTACGCAAATCTTTGGCAGGGCCAACACACAGAGTCGGCCTGCCACGGCGATCGGAAGTCGTGTTCAGCTCAGCACGAGATCTCCTCCATAGGTCGCATATATGGGTGCACCAACATCGTCGATATAGTCACCCCTCCCGTTTATTCCACCCCTTCAATGAAAAACTGGCCATAAATTCCGCCCGAGCATCGGAATCACTTATGTGACCACAATTAGGAATCAGCACTCCGAGATGGTCGACAGGGCGTTGGTTTCGCAGGATTCTGTTTCGGGGCAAAAATTCTGCCGCGGAGCGTGTGTACTAGTACACCGACCGTCCTACCCCTCAGGTAGGACGCGGATATTTGTACGTCCGGGGATCAGAACCGACCGCGACGCCTCAATTCGGAATCCGTACTTCGACCCGGTCGCCATAAGGTCGCATTCAGAGATTTCCGGTCCGACGCCCAAATTCCTCTCCGGGAGCGTGGTCGCGGGCCATCGATGCTATCCCATACGGACACCCCTTCGCTCAAACGGGCATAACTTTCCGCTCGGTTTTCGGAATCGCTTATAAGACCCCAATTCAGAATCGGCACTCAGAGGCGCCCATTTATTCCCACCCCTTCAGCGAAAGAACTGGCCATAACTTTCCACCCGGGCATCGGAATCACTTATGTGACCACAATTCGGAATCGACAGTCTGAGACGGGTCGACAGGGCGCTGGTTTCGCGGGCTTCCGTTCCGGGAGTAAAATTCCGCCGCGAAGCGTGTGTACTAGTACACCGATTGTCGTACCCCTTGGGTAGGACGCGGATATTTGTTCGCCCGAGGATCGGAACCGCCCACGAGGCCACAATTCAGAATCCGCACTTCGACCCGGTGCCACAAGGTCACATTCGGAGATCTCCTGACCGGCGGCCAAATTCCTCTCCGGGAGCGTGGTCGCGGGCCGCCGATGCGATCGCATACGAACACCCCTTCGCTCAAACGGGCATAACTTTCCGCTCGGTTATCGGAATCACTTATAAGATCAGAATTTGGACTTGGCACTCAGAGGCGCCCGTCGCCCCCTTATCGTCTCAGGCGATAAGATGTCGTTTCGGTGCCGAAAAATCTTCGTTTTGCACTCCGAAATTGTGATTCCGGCTGACGATCGTCCCGATTCCAAGGTTTTGTGACAGTGGCGTCTCCCTCGATTACGCGAATCATTGGAGGGGCCAACACACGGAGTCAGTATGCAACGGCGATCGGAAGCCGTGTTCAGCTCAGCACGAGATCTCCTCCGTAGGTCACAGATATGGGAGCACCAACATCGCCAATATAGTCACCCCCTCCTATTTATACCCACCCCTTCAGCGAAACAACTGGCCATAACTTTCTGCCCGGGTATCGGAATCGCTTATGTGACCACAATTCGGAATCGGCACTCCGAGACGGTCGACAGGGCACTGGTTTTGCTGGATTCTGTATCGGGGACAAAATTCTGTCGCGGAGCGTGTGTACTAGTACACCGATCGTCGTAACCCTCAGGTAAGATGCAGATATTTGTTCACCCGGGGATCGGAACCGCCCGCGAGGCCCCAATTTGGAATCCGCACTTCGACCCGGTCGCCACAAGGTCGCATTCGGAGATTTCCGGTCCGGCGCCCAAATTCCTCTCCTGGAGCGTGGTCGCGGGCCGCCGATTCTATCCCATACGGACACCCCTTCGCTCAAACGGGCATAACTTTCCGCTCGGTTATCGGAATCGCTTATAAGACCCCGATTCGGAATCGGCACTCAGAGGCGCCCGTCGCCGCCTTATTTTTTCGTGGCAAAAAAACCTTCGTTTCGCAGTCCGAAATTGCAATTCCGGCCGACCATCGCCCCGATTCCAAGGTTTTCTGGCGGTAGCGTCTCCCTCGATTACACGAATTGCTGGCGGGGCCAACACACGGAGTTGGCCTGCCACGGCGATCGGAAGTCGTGTTCAGTTCAGCATGAGATCTCCTCGATAGATCGCATATATGGGTTCACCAACATCGCCGATATAGTCACCCCATCCCGTTTATTCCCACCCCTTCAGCAAAAGAACTGGCCATAACATACCGCCCGGGCATCGGAATCGCTTATGTGACCACAATTCGGAATCGGCACTCCGAGACGGTCGACAGGGCGCTGGTTTCGCGGGATTCCGTTTTGGGGGTAAAATTCCGACGCGAAGCGCGTGTACTATTACACCGATCGTCGTACCCCTCGGGTAGGACGTAGATATTTGTTCGCCCAAGGATCAGAACCGCCCACGAGGCCCCAATTCGGAATCCGCACTTCAACCCGGTCACCACAAGATCGCATTCGGAGATTTCCGGTCCAGCGCCCAAATTCCTCTCCGGAAGCGTGGTCGCGGGCCGCCGATGCGATCGCATACGGACACCCCTTCGCTGAAACGGGCATAACTTTCTGCTCGGTTATCGGAATTGTTTATAAGACCCCAATTAGGAATCGGCACTCAGAGGCGCTCGTCGCCGCCTTATTGTTTCGGGGCCGAAAAACCTTCTTTTCGCACTCTGAAATTGCGATTCCGACCGACGATCGCCCTGATTCAGAGGTTTTATGGCAGTTGCGTCTCCCTCGATTACGCAAATCGCTGGCGAGGTGAAGACAGGGAGTTGGCCTGCCACGGCGATTGGAAGTCGTGTTCAGCCCAGCATGAGATCTCCTCCACAGGTCGCAGATATGTGTGCACTAACATCACCGATATAGTCACCCCCTCCCGTTTATTCCCACCCCTTCAGCGAAAGAACTGGCCATAACTTTCTGCCTGGAAATCGGAATCGCTTATGTAAGCACAATTCGGAATCGGCACTCTGAGACGGTCGACAGGGCGCTGGTTTCGTGGGATTCCATTTCGGGGCCAAAATTCCGCTGTAGAGTGTGTGTACTAATACACCGATCATCGTACCCCTCGGGTAGGCGCGGATATTTGTTCGCCCGAGGATCAGAACCACTCGCAAGGCCTCAATTAGGAATCCGCACTTTGACCCGGTCACCACAAGGTCACATTCGGAGATTTCCAGTCCGGCGCTCAAATTCCTCTCCGGGAGCTTGGTCGCAGGACGCCGATGCTATCTCATAAAACCTTCGTTTCGCACTCCGAAATTGCGATTCCGGCAGACGATCGCCCTGATTCCAAGGTTTTCTGGCAGTACCATCTCCCTCGATTACGCGAATCGCTGGCGAGGGCCAACACACGGAGCCGGCCTACCACGGCGATCGGAAGTCGTGTTCAACTCAGCACGAGATCTTCTCCACAGATAGCAGATATGGGTGCACCAACATCGCCGATATAGTCACCCCCTCCCGTTTATTCCCACCCCTTCAGCAAAAAGACTGGTCATAACTTTCCGCTCGGGCAACGGAATCACTTATGGGACCACAATTCGGAATCGGCACTCCGAGACGGTCGACAGGGCGCTGGTTTCGCGGGATTCCGTTCCGGTGGTAAAATTCTGTCGCGGAGCGTGTGTACTAGTACACCGATCGTCGTACCCCTCGAGTAGGACGCGGATATTTGTTCGCCCTGGGATCAGAACCTCCTGCGAGGCCCCAATTCTGAATCCACACTTCGACGCGGTCGCCACAAGGTCGCATTCGGAGATTTCTGGTCCGTTGCCCAAATTCCTCTCCGGGAGCATGGTCGCGGGCCGCCGATGTTATCGTATACGGACACCCCTTCGCTCAAACGGGTATAACTTTCCGCTCGGTTATCGGAATCGCTTATAAGACCACAATTCGAAATCGTCACTCAGAGGCGCCCGTCGCACCCTTCTCGCCTTGGGCGATAAGACATCATTTCGAGGTCGAAAAACCTTCGTTTCGCACTCCGAAATTGCGATTTCGGCCGACGATCGCCTCGATTCCAAGGTTTTCTTGCAGTAGCGTCTCCCTCGATTACGCAAATCGTTGGCAGGGCCAACACACGGAGTTGGCCTGCCACGGCGATCGGAACTCGTGTTCAGCTCAGCACGAGATCTCCTCCACAGGTCGCAGATATGGGTGCACCAACATCTCCAATATAGTCACCCCCTCCCGTTTATTCCCACCCCTTCAGCGAAAGAACTGGCCATAACTTTCCGCCCGGGCATCAGAATCGCTTATATGACCACAATTCGGAATCGGCACTCCGAGACGGTCCACAGGGTGCTGGTTTCACGGGATTTCGTTACGTGGCCAAAATTCTACCGCGGAGCGTGTGTACTAGTACACCGATCGTCGTACCCCTCGGGTAGGACGCAGATATTTGTTCGCCCGGAGATCAGAACCGCCCGCGTGGCCCCAATTCAGAATCTGCACTTCGACCCGGTCGCCACAAGGTCGCATTTAGAGATTTACAATCCGGTGCCCGAATTCCTCTCCGGGAGCATGGTCGCGGGCCGCCGATGCGATCACAAACGGACACCCCTTCGCTCAAATGGGCATAACTTTCTGTTCTGTCGGAATCGCTTATAAGACCCCAATTCGGAATCGGCACTCAGAGGCGCCCTTCACCCCTTTATCGCCTCTGGCAATAAGACGTCGTTTCGACGCTGAAAAACCTTCATTTCGCACTCTGAAATTATGATTCCGGCCGACGATCGCACCAATTCCAAGGTTTTCTGGCTGTAGCATCTCTCTCAATTACGTGAATCGCTGGCGGAGCCAACACACGGAGTCCGCTTGCCACGGCGATCGGAAGTCGTGTTAAGCTCAGCATGAGATCTCCTCCACAGGTCACAGATATGGGTGCACCAATATCGTCAATATAGTCACCCCCTTCCGTTTATTCCCACCTCTTCAGCGAAAGAACTGGCCATAACTTTGCGCGCGGGCATCGGATTCGCTTATGTGACCACGATTTGGAATCGGCACTCCGAGACGGTCGACATTGCACTGGTTTCGTGGGATTCCGTTCCGGTGGTAAAATTCCGCCGCGGAGCGTGTGTACTAGTACACCGATCATCGTACCCCTCATGTAGGATGCATATATTTGTTCGCCCGGGGATCGGAACCGCCCCAGAGGCCCCAATTCGAAAGCCGCACTTCGACTCGGTCGCCACAAGGTCGCATTCGGAGATTTCCGGTTCGGCACCCAAATTCCTCTCCAGGAGCGTGGTCGCGGGCCGCCGATGCGATCGCATACGGACACCCCTTCGCTCAAATGGGCATAACTTTCCGCTCGGTCATCGAAATCACTTATAACACCCCAATTTGGAAACGGCACTCAGAGGCACCCGTCGCCATCTTATCGCCTCAGGCGATAAGACTTCTTTCCGGGGCCGAAAAACCTTCATTTCGCACTCCGAAATTGTGATTCCGGTCGATGATCGCCCCGATTCCAAAGTTTTCTGGCAGTAGGATCTCCCTTGATTACGCAAATCACTAGCGGGGCCAACACACGGAGTCAGCCTGCCACGGCGATCGGAAGCCGTGTTCAGCTCAGCACGAGATCTCCTCCACAGGTCGCAGATATGGGTACACCAACATCGCCGATATAGTCACCCCTCCCGTTTATTCACACCCCTTCAGCGAAAGAACTGGCCATAACTTTCCGCCCGGGCATCGGAATCGCTTATGTGACCACAATTCAGAATCGGCACTCTGAGACGGTCGATAGGGTGCTGGTTTCGCGGGATTCCGTTCCATGGGTAAAATTCCGCCGCGGAGCATGTGTACTAGTACACCGATCATCGTACCCCTCGGGTAGAGACGCGGATATTTGTTCGCCCGGGGATCGGAACCGCCCGCGAGGCCCCAATTCGGAAATCGCACTTCGACCCGGTCGCCACAAGGTCGCATTCGGAGATTTCCAGTTGGGCGCCCAAATTCCTCTCCGGGAGCAAGGTCGCGGGCTGTCGATGCGATCGCATACGGACACCTCTTCGCTCAAATAGGCATAACTTTCCGCTCGGTTATAGGAATCGCTTATAAGATGCCAATTCAGAATCGGCACTCAGAGGCGTCCGTCGCCCCCTAATCGTCTCAGCAATAAGACGTCGTTTCGGGTTCGAAAAACCTTCGTTTCGCCATCTGAAATTGCGATTCTAGCCGATGATCGCCCCTATTCCAAGGTTTTCTGGCAGTAGCATATCCCTCGATTACGCGAATCGCTGGTGGGGCCAATACACGGAGTCGGCCTGCCACGGCAATTGGAAGTCGTGTTCAGCTTAGCACGAGATCTCCTCCACAGGTCGCAGATATGGGTGCACCAACATCGCCGATATAGTCACCCCCTCCCGTTTATTCCCACCCCTTCAGCGAAAGAACTGGCCATAACTTTCCGCCCGGTCATCGGAATCGCTTATTTGACCACAATTTGGAATCGGCACTCCGAGACGGTTGACAGGGCGCTGGTTTCGTGGGATTCCATTCCGGAGGTAAAATTGCGCCGCGGAGCGTGTGTACTAGTACACCGATCGTCGTACCCCTCGGGTCGGACGTAGATAATTGTTCGCCCGGGGATCAGAACCGCCCGCGAGGCACCAATTCGGAATCCGCACTTTGACCCGGTCGCCACAAGGTCGCATTCGGAGATTTCCGGTCCAGCACCCAAATTCCTCTCCGGGAGCGTGGTCGTGGGCCGCCGATGCGATCGCATACGGACACTCCTTCGCTCAAACGGGCATAACTTTCCGCTCGATTATCGGAATCGCTTATAAGACCCCAATTTGAAATCAGCACTCAGAGGCTCTCGTCGCCCCCTTATCGCTTCAGAGATAAGACGTCATTTTGTTTCCAAAAAACCTTCATTTCATACTCCAAATTGCTATTCCGACCGACGATCGCCAAGATTCCAAGGTTTTCTGGCAGTAGCATCTCCCTCGATTACGCGAATCGCTGGCAGGGCCAACACACGGAGTCGGCCTACCACGGCGATCGGAAGTCGTGTTCAGCTCAGCACGAGATCTCCTCCACAGGTCACAGATATGGGTGCACCAACATCGCCAATATAGTCACCCCTCCCGTTTATTCCCACCCCTTCAGTGAAAGAACTGGTCATAACTTTCCGCCCGGGCATCGGAATCGCTTATGTGACCACAATTTGGAATCGGCACTCCGAGTCGGTCGACAGGGCACTGGTTTCATGGGATTCCATTTCGGGGATAAAATTCCGTCGCGAAACGTGTGTACTAGTACACCGATCGTCGTAACCCTCGAGTAGGACGCAGATATTTGTTTTCCGGGGATCAGAACCGCCCACGAGGCCCCAATTCGTAATCCGCACTTCGACCGGTCGCCACAAGGTCGCATTTGGAGATTTCGGGTCCGGCGTCCAAATTCCTCTCTGGGAGCGTGGTCGCGGGCCGCCGATGCGAGCATACGGACTACCCTTCGCTCAAACGGGCATAACTATTCGCTCGGTTATCGGAATCGCTTATAAGACCCCAATTCGGATCGGCACTCAGAGGCACCCCCCTTATCGCCTCAGGAGATAAGATGTGATTCCGGGGCCCAAAAATCTTCGTTTCACACTCTGAAATTGCGATTCCGACCGACGATCGCCACGATTCCAAGGTTTTCTGGCAGTAGTGTCTCCCTCAATTGCGCGAATCGCTGACGGGGCCAACACGGAGTCGGCCTACCACAGCGATCGGAAGTCGTTCAGCTCAGCACGAGATCTCCACCACAGGTCGCAGATATGGGTGCACCAACATCGTCGATATAGTCACCCCCTCCCGTTTATTCCCACCTCTTCAGCGAAAGAAAGAACGGCCATAACTTCCGCCCGGGCATCGGAATCGCTTATGTGACCACAATTCGGTTCGGCACTTCGAGACGGTCCACAGGGCGCTGGTTTCGCGGGATTCCGTTCCGGGGCCAAAATTCCGACGCGGAGCGTGTGTACTAGTGCACCGATCATCGTACCCCTCGGGTAGGATGCAGATATTTGATCGTCGGGGGATCAGAACCGCCCGTGTGGCCCCTATTCGGAATCTGCATTCGACCCGGTCGCCAAAAGGTCGCATTCAGAGTTTTCCGGTCCGGCGCCCAAATTCCTCTCGGGAAGCGTGGGCTGGCCGCCGATGCGATCGCATACGGACACCCCTTCGCTCAAACGGGCATAACTTTGCTCGGTCGGAATGGCTTATAAGACCCCAATTCGGAATCGGCACTCAGAGGCGCCCGCCACTTATCGCTGTGGCGATAAGACGTTGTTTCGGGGCTGAAAAACCATCGTTTCGCACTCTGAAATTGCGATTCCGACCGACGATCGCACCAATTCCAAGGTTTTCTGGCAGTATCGTCTCTCTCAATTACGCGAATCGCTGGAAAAGTCAACACACGGAGTCGGCCTGCGACGACGATCGAAAGTCGTGTTAAGCTCAGCACGAGATCTCCTCCACAGGTCACAGATATGGGTGCACCAACATCGTCGATATAGTCACCCCCTCCCGTTTATTCCCACCTCTTCAGCGAAAGAACTGGCCATAACTTTCCGCCCGGGCATCGGAATCGCTTATGTGACTACAATTCGGAATCGGCACGCCGAGACGGTCGACAGGGTGCTAGTTTCATGGGATTTCGTTTCAGGGGTAAAATTCCGCCGCGGAGCGTGTGTACTAGTACACCGATGGTCGTAACCCTCGGGTAGGATGCAGATATTTGTTCGTCCGGGGATCGGAACCGCCCGCGAGGCCCCAATTCGTAATCTGCACTTCGACCGGTCGCAACAGGTCGCATTCGGAGATTTCTAGTCCGGCTCCCAAATTCCTCTCCGGGAGCGTGGTCACGGGCCGCCGATGCGATCGCATACGGACACCCCTTCGCTCAAAGGGCATAACTTTCCGCTCGGTTATCAGAATCGCTTATAAGACCCCAATTCGAATCGGCACTCAGAGGCACCATCGCTCCCTTATCGATAAGACGTCGTTTCGTGGCCGAAAACCCTTCGTTTCGCACTCCAAAATTGCGATTCTGGATGACGATCTCCCCGATTCCAAGGTTTTCTGGCTGTAGCATCTCCCTCGATTACGCGAATCACTGGCGAGGCCAACACACGGAGTCGGCCTGCCACGTGATCAGAAGTCATGTGCAGCTCAGCACGAGATATCCTACACAGGTCGCAGATATGGTGCACCAATATCGCCAATATAGTCACCCCTCCGTTTATTCTCCCCTTAGAGAAAGAACTGGCCGAACTTTCTGCGAGGGCATCGGAATTGCTTATGTGACCACAATCAGAATCGGACTCCGAGACGGTCGATAGGGCGCTGGTTTCGCGGGATTCCGTTCGTGGGTAAAATCCGCCGTGGAGCGTGTGTACCAGTACACCGATCGTCGTACACCTAGGGTAGGACGCAGATATTTGTTCGCCCGGGGATCAGAACCCCCCGCTAGGCCCCAATTCAGAATCCGCACTTCAATCCGGTCGCCACAAGTCGCATTCGGAGATTTCCGGTCTGGTGCCCAAATTCATCTCAGGGAGCGTGGTCGCGGGCCGCCGATGCATCGCATACAGACAACCCCTTCCTCAAACAGGCATAACCTTCAGCTCGGTTATCAAAATGCTTATTAGACCCCAATTCAGAATCGGCACTCAGAGGCACCGTCGCCCCTTTATTACCTTAGGCGATAAGATGTCATTTCGGGGCAGAAAAACCTTTGTTTCGCACTCCGAAATTTCGATTACACCGATGATCGCACTGATTTCAAGGTTTTCTGGCAATAGCGTCTCCCTCGATTACGCGAATCGCTGGCGGGGCCAACACACGGAGTCGGCCTACCACGGCAATCAAAAGTCATGTTCAGCTCAGCATGAGATCTCCTCCACAGGTCGCAGATATGGGTGCACCAACATTGCCGATATAGTCACCTCCCGTTTATTCCCACCCCTTTAGCGAAAGAACCGGCCATAACATTCCGCCCGGGCATCGGAATCGCTTATGTGACCACAATTCGGAATCGGCACTCTCGAGATGGTCGACAGGCGCTGGTTTCGCAGGATTCCGTTCTGTGGGTAAAATTCCGTCGCGGAGCGTGTGTACTAGTACACCGATCGTCCTACCCCTCAGGTAGGATGCAGATATTTGTTCGCCCGAGAATCGAACCGCCGCGAGGCCCCATTTGGAATCCGCACTTCGACCTGGTCGCCACAAGGTCACATTCGGAGATTTCCGGTCCGCTGTCCAAATTTTTCCTTGGAGCGTGGTCACGGGCCGCCGATGCGATCGCATACGGACACCCCTTCGCTCAAACGGCCATAACTTTCCACTCGGTTATCAGAATCGCTTTTAAGACCCCAATTCGGAATCGGCACTCAGAGGCGCCCGTCACCCCCTTATTGTTTCGGGGCCGAAAAACCTTCATTTCGCACTCTGAAATTACGATTCCAGCCTACGATCACCCTGATTCCAAGGTTTTCTGGCAGTAGCGTCTCCCTCGATTACGCGAATCGCTGGCGGGGCCAACACATGGAGTTGACCTGCCACGACGATCGGAAGTCGTGTTCAGCTCAGCACGAGATCTCCTCCACAGGTCGCAGATATGGGTGCACCAACATCGTCGATATAGTCACCCCCCCTCCCGTTTATTCTCACCCCTTCAGCGAAAGAACTGGCCATAACTTTCCGCCCAGGAATCAGAATCGCTTATGTGACCACAATTCGGAATCGGCACTAGAGACGAGACGTCGACAGGGCGCTGGTTTCGCGGGATTCATTCCGGGGCCAAAATTCTGCCGCGGAGTGTGTGTACTAGTACACCGATCGTCGTTCCCCTCGGGTAGGACGTGGATATTTGTTCACCCGAGGATCAGAACCTCCCGCGAGGCCTCAATGGAATCCGCACTTTGACCCGGTCACCAAAAGATCGTATTCAGAGATTTCCGGTCCGGCGCTCAAATTCCTCTCCGGAAGCGTGGTCGCGGGATGCCGATGCTATTCCATACGGAAACCCCTTGCTCAAATGGGCATAACTTTCCGCTCGGTTATTGGAATCGCTTATAACCCCAATTTGGAATCGGCACTCAGAGGCGCCTGATGTTCCTTATCGCCACAGGCGATAAGACGTCGTTTCGTGGCCGAAAACCCTTCGTTTCGCACTCCAAAATTGCGATTCTGGATGACGATCTCCCCGATTCCAAGGTTTTCTGGCTGTAGCATCTCCCTCGATACGCGAAGTCTGGCGAGGCCAACACACGGAGTCGGCCTGCCACGGATCAGAAGTCAGTGCAGCTCAGCACGAGATATCTACACAGGTCGCAGTAGGGTGCCCAATATCGCCAATATAGTCACCCACCTCCCGTTTATTCTCACCCCTTCAGAGAAAGAACTGGCCAGAACTTTCTGCGAGGGCATCGGAATTGCTTATGTGACCACAATTCAGAATCGGCACTCCGAGACGGTCGATAGGGCGTGGTTTCGCGGGATTCCGTTCCGTGGGTAAAATTCCGCCGTGGAGCGTGTGTACCAGTACACCGATCGTCGTTACACTAGGGTAGGACGAGATATTGTTCGCCCGGGGATCAGAACCCCCCGCTAGCCCCAATTCAGAATCCGCACTTCAATCCGGTCGCCACAAGGTCGCATTCGAAGATTTCCGGTCTGGTGCCCAAATTCATCTCAGGGGCGTGGTCGCGGGCCGCCGATGCGATCGCATACAGACACCCCTTCGCTCAAACAGGCATAACCTTCAGCTCGGTTATCAAAATTGCTTATTAGACCCCAATTCAGAATCGGCACTCAGAGGCACTCGTTGCCCCTTTATTGCCTTAGGCGATAAGATGTCATTTCGGGGCAGAAAAACCTTTGTTTCGCACTCCGAAATTTCGATTACAGCGATGATCGCACTGATTTCAAGGTTTTGCTAATAGCGTCTCCCTCGATTACGCGAATCGCTGGCGGGGCCAACACACGGAGTCAGCCTACCACGGCAATCAAAAGTCTGTTCAGCTCAGCACGAGATCTCCTCCACAGGTCGCAGATATGGGTGCACTAACATTGCCGATATTAGTCACCTCCCGTTTATTCCCACCCCTTTAGCGAAAGAACCGGCCATAACTTCCGCCCGGGCATCGGAATCGCTTATGTGACCACAATTCGGAATCGGCACTCCGAGATGGTCGACAGGGCGCGGTTTCGCAGGATTCCGTTCTGTGGGTAAAATTCCGTCGCGGAGCGTGTGTACTAGTACACCGATCGTCCTACCCCTCAGGTAGGATGCAGATATTTGTTCGCCCAAGAATCGGAACCGCCCGCGAGGCCCCCATTTGGAATCCGCACTTCGACCTGGTCGCCACCAGGTCACATCGGAGATTTCCGGTCCGCTGTCCAAATTTTTTTCTGGGAGCGTGGTCACGGCCGCCGATGCGATCGCATACGACACCCCTTCGCTCAAACGGCCATAACTTCCACTCGGTTATCAGAATCGCTTTTAAGACCCCAATTCGAATCGGCACTCAGAGGCGCCGTCACCCCCTATTGTTTCGGAGGCCGAAAAACCTTCATTTCGCACTCTGAAATTACGATCCAACCTACGATCACCCTGATTCCAAGGTTTTCTGGCAGTAGTAGCGTCTCCCTCGATTACGCGAATCGCTGGCGGGGCAAACACATGGAGTTGACCTGCCACGACGATCGGAAGTCGTGTTCAGCTCAGCACGAGATCTCCTCCACAGGTCGCAGATATGGGTGCACCAACATCGTCGATATAGTCACCCCCTCCCGTTTATTCTCACCCCTTCAGCGAAAGAACTGGCCATAACTTTCCGCCCAGGAATCAGAATCGCTTATGTGACCACAATTCGGAATCGGCACTCCGAGACGGTCGACAGGGCGCTGGTTTCGCGGGATTCCATTCCGGGGCCAAAATTCTGCCGCGGAGTGTGTGTACTAGTACACCGATCGTCGTTCCCCTCGGGTAGGACGTGGATATTTGTTCACCCGAGGATCAGAACCTCCCGCGAGGCCTCAATTAGGAATCCGCACTTCGACCCGGTCACCAAAAGATCGTATTCGGAGATTTCCGGTCCGGCGCTCAAATTCCTCTCGGGAAGCGTGGTCGCGGGATGCCGATGCTATCCATACGGAAACCCCTTAGCTCAATGGGCATAACTTTCCGCTCGGTTATGGAATCGATTATATGACCCCAATTTGGAATCGGCACTCAGAGGCGCTGATGTGCCCTTATCGCCACAGGCTATAAGACGTCGTTTCGGGGCCAAAAAACCTTCATTTCGCACTCCGAAATTGTGATTCCGACAAACGATCGCCCCGATTCCAAGGTTTTCTGGCAGTAGCGTCTCCCTCGATTAGCGAATCGTTGGCGGGGCCAACACACGGAGTCGGGCTACCACGGCGATCGGAAGTCGTGTTCAGCTCAGCACGAGATCTCCTCCACAGGTCGCAGATATGGGTGCACCAATTCGGAATCGACACTCAGAGGCAACCCCCTTATCGGCCTACCACGGCGATCAGAAGTCCACTTCGACCCGGTCGCCACAAGGTCGCATTCAGAGATTTCTGGTCCGTTGCCCAAATTCCTCTCCGGGAGCGTGGTCGCGGGCCGCCGATGCGATCGCATAAGGACACCCCTTCGCTCAAACGGGCATAACTTTCCGCTCGGTTATCGGAATCGCTTATAAGACCCCAATTCGGAATCGGCATTCAGAGGCGCCCGTCGCCGCCTTATCCCTCAAGCGATAAGACATCGTTTAGGGGCCGAAAAACCTTCATTTCGCACTCTGAAATTACGATTCGACTGACGATCGCTCTGATTTCAAGGTTTTCTGGCAGTAGTGTCTCCCTCGATTACGCGAATTGCTGGCGGGGCAACACACACGGAGTCAGCCTGCCACGGCGATCAGAAGTCGTGCTCAGCTCAGCACGAGATCTCCTCCACATATCGCAGATATGGGTGCACCACATTGCCGATATAGTTACCCCCTCCCGTTTATTCCCACCCCTTCAGTAAAGGACTGGCCATAACTTTCCGCCCGGGCATCGGAATCACTTATGGGACCACAATTCGGAATCAACACTCCGAGATGGTCGACAGGGCACTGGTTTCACGGGATTCTGTTCCGGTGGTAAAATTCCGCCGCGGAGCGTGTGTACAAGTACACCGATCGTCGTAACCCTCGAGTAGGACGCAGATATTTCTTCGCCTGAGGATCGGAACCTTCCGCGAGGCCCCAATTCGGAATCCGCACTTTGACCCGGTCGCCACATGGTCGCATTCGGAGATTTCTGGTCCAGCGCCCAAATTCCTCTTCGGGAGCGTGGTCGCGGGTCGCCGATGCGATCGCATACGGACACCCCTTCGCTCAAACGGGCATAACTTTCAGCTCGGTTATCGGAATCGCTTATACGACCACAATTCGGAATCGGCACTCAGAGGCGCCCGTCGCCCCCTTATCATTATAAGTGATAAGACGTCATTTCAGGGTCGAAAAACTTTCATTTTGCACTCTAAAATTGTGATTCTGGCCGACGATCTCTATGATTCCAAGGTTTTCTGGCAGTAGCGTCTTCCTCGATTACGCGAATTGCTGGCGGGGCCAACACACGGAGTCGGCCTGCCACAGAGATCGGAAGTCGTGTTCAGCTCAGCACGAGATCTCCTCCACAGGTCGCAGATACGGGTGCACCAACATCGCTGATATAGTCACCCCCTCTTGTTTATTCCCACCCCTTCTGCGAAAGAACTGACCATAACATTCCGCCAGGGCATCAGAATCGCTTATGTGACCACAATTTGGAATGGGCACTCCGAGACAGTCGATAGGTCCCTGGTTTCGCTAGATTCTGTTCCGGTGGTAAAATTCCGCCGCGGAGCTTGTGTACTAGTACACCGATCGTCGCACCCCTCTGGTAGGACGCGGATATTTGTTCGCCCGGGGATCGGAACCGCCCGCGAGGTCCCAATTAGAAATCCGCACTTCGACCCGGTCACCACAAGGACACATTCGGAGATTTCCGGTTCGGCGCCCAAATTCCTCTCCAGGAGCGTGGTCGTGGGCCGCCGATGCGATCGCATACGGACACCCCTTCGCTCAAACGGGCATAACTTTCCACTCGGTTATCGGAATCGCTTATATCACCCCAATTTGGAATCGGCACGCAGAGGCGCCCGTCGCTCTCTTTTCGCTTCGGGCGATAAGACTTCGTTTCGGAGCCGAAAAACCTTCGTTTCGCACTCTAAAATTGCGATTCTGGTCGACGATCGCCCTAATTCTAAGGTTTTCAAGCAGTAGCGTCTCCCTCGATTACCCGAATCGCTGGCGGGGCCAACACACGGAGTCGGCCTGCCACAGCGATCGGAAGTCATGTTCAGCTCAGCATGAGATCTCCTCCACAGGTCGCAGATATGGGTGCACCAACATCGCCGATATAGTCACCCCCTCCCATTTATTTCCACCCCTTTAGCGAAAGAACTGGCCATAACTTTCCGCCTGGGCATCGGAATCGCTTATGCGACCATAATTCAGATCCGCACTCCGGGACGGTCGACAATGCGCTAGTTTCGCGGGATTCCATTTCGGGGTAAAATTCTACCGTGGAGTGTGTGTACTAGTACACCGATCGTTGTACCCCTCGGTAGGACGCGGATATTTGTTCGCCCGGGGAACGAAACCGCCCGCGAGGCCCCAATTCGAAATTCACACTTCGACCCGGTCGCCACAAGGTCACATTCGGAGATTTCCGGTCTGGCGCCCAAATTCCTCTCCGGGAGCGTGGTCGCGGGCCGCTGATGCGATCGCATACGGACACCCCTTCGCTCAAACGGGCGTAACTTTCCGATCGGTTATTGAAATCGCTTATAAGACCCCAATTTAGAATCGGCACTCAGAGGCTCCCGTCTCCACCTTATTGCTTCAGGTGATCAGACATCATTTTGGGCCGAAAAACCTTCATTTCGTACTCCAAAATTGCTATTCCGGCCGATGATCGCCACGATTCCAAGGTTTTATGGCATTAGCATCACCCTCGATTACGTGAATCGCTGAGGGGGCCAACACACGGAGTCGGCCTGCCACAGCGATCGAAGTCGTGTTCACTCAGCACAAGAACTCCTCCCTAGGTCGCAGATATGGGTGCACCAATATCGCCGATATAGTCCCCCTTACGTTTATTCCCACCCCTTCAGCGAACGAATTGCCCATAACTTTCTGCCCGGGCATCGGAATCGCTTATGTGACCACAATTCGGAATCGGCACTCCGGACGGTCGACAGGGCGTTGGTTTCATGGATTCCGTTCCGGGGTAAAATTCTGTCGCGGAGCGTGTGTACTAGTACACCGATCGTCGTAACCCCGGGTAGAACGCAGATATTGTTCGCCCGGGGATCGGAACTGCCCGCGAGGCCCTAATTTGTAATCCGCACTTCGACCCAGTCGCCACAAGGTCGCATTTGGAGATTTCCGGTTCGGTGCCCAAATTCCTCTCCGAGAGCGTGGTCGCGGGCCATCGATGCGATCGCATACGGACACCCCTTCGCTCAAACGGGCATAACTTTCCGATCGGTTATCGGAATCGATTATAAGACCCCAATTTGGAATCGGCACACAGAGGCGCCCGTCTCCCCTTTATCGCCTTATCATTTCGAGGCCGAAAAACCTTCGTTTCACACTCTGAAATTGCAATTCCGGCCGACGATCGCCCCGATTCCAAGGTTTTCTGGCAGTAGCCACTACTAGAAAAAGCGATTTTATCGACGGATATTTCCGACGGAATTTGTCCGTCGGAAATACCGATTTCTGACCGATTTTCGACGCAATAATCGGAGTTTCTGACCCATTTCCGACGAAATTCTTTTTCGTCGGTAATTTTCTAACCAACTATTTTTGACGGGCTATTTCCGACAAGTTTCTGACGGAAAGCTGTCGGAAATGGAGTTTCCGACGGATTACCGGCGGAAAGCATCCGTCAGAAACGCCGCATTTTCTTGTGGTGAGCGTCTCCCTCGATTACGCGAATCGCTGGCGGGGCCAACACACGGAGTCGGCCTGCCACAGCGATCGGAAGTCGTGTTCAGCTCAGTAAGAGATCTCCTCCACAGGTCGCAGATATGGGTGCACCAACATCGCCGATATAGTCACCCCCTCCCGATTATTCCCACCCCTTCAGCGAAAGAACTGGCCATAACTTTCAGTGCGGGCATTGGAATCGCTTATGTGACCACAATTCAGAATCGGCACTTCGAGACGGTCGATAGGGCACTGGTTTCGCAGAATTCCGTTCCGGGCGTAAAATTCCACCGCGGAGCGTGTGTACTAGTACACCGATCGTCGTACCCCTCGGGTAGGACGCAGATATTTGTTCCCTCCCGGGCATCGGAATCGCTTATGTGACCACAATTCGGAATCGGCACTCCGAGACGGTCGACAGGGCACTGGTTTCACGGGATTCCGTTTCGGTGCCAAAATTCCGTCGCGGAGCGTGTGTACTAGTACACCGATCGTCGTACCCCTCGAGTAGGACACGAATATTTGTTCGCCCGGGAATTGGAACTGCCCGCGAGGCCATAATTCGGAATCCGCACTTCAACCCGGTCGCCACAAGGTCGCATTCGGAGATATCCGGTCCGGCGCCCAAAATTCCTCTCCGAGAGCGTGGTCGCGGGCCGCCGATGCGATCGCATACGGACACCCCTTCGCTCAAACAAGCATAACTTTCCGCTCGGTTATCAGAATCACTTATAAGACCCCAATTCGGAATCGGCACTCAGAGGCTCCCGTCGCCCCCTTATTGGCTAAGGCAATAACACGTCGTTTTGGGGTCGAAAAACCTTCGTTTCGCTATCCGAAATTGTGATTCTGGCCGATGATCGCCCCGATTCCAAGGTTTTCTGGCAGTAACGTCTCCCTCAATTACGCGAATCGCTGGCGAAGCCAACACAGAGAGTCGGCCTGCCACGGCGATCGGAAGTCGTGTTCAGCTCAGCACGAGATCTCCTCCACAGGTCACAGATATGGGTGCACCAATATCACCGATATAGTCACCCCATCCGATTTATTCCCACCCCTTCAGCGAAAGAACTGGCCATAACTTTCCGCCCGGGCATCAGAATCGCTTATGTGACCACAATTCGGAATCGACACTCTGAGACGGTCGACAAGGCGCTGGTTTCGCGGGATTCCGTTTCGGGGGTAAAATTCCACTGCGGAGCGTGTGTACTAGTACACCGATCGTCTTACCCCTCGGGTAGGACGCAGATATTTGTTGGCCCGAGGATCATAACCGCCCGCGAGGCCCCAATTCGGAATCCGCACTTCGACCCGGTTGCCACAAGGTCGCATTCGGATATTTCCGATCCGGTGCCCAAATTCCTCTCCGGGAGCGTGGTCGCGGGCCGCCGATGCGATCGCATACTGACACCCCTTCGCTCAAACGGGCATAACTTTCCGCTCGGTTATCGGAATTGCTTATAAGAACCCAATTCGGAATCGGCACTCAGAGGCACCAGTCGCCCCCTTATTGCCTCAGGCGATAAGACGTCATTTTGGGGCCGAAAAACCTTCATTTCGCACTATGAAATTACGATTTTGGCAGACGATCGCCCTGATTCCAAGGTTTTCTGGCAGTAGCGTCTCCCTCGATTACGCGAATCACTGGCGAGGACAACACACGAGTCGGCCTATCACAGCGATTGGAAGTCATGTTCAGCTCAGTGCGAGATCTCCTCCACAGGTCACAGATATGGGTGCACCAACATCGCCGATATTGTCACCCCCTCCCATTTATTCCCACCCCTTCAGCGAAAGAACTGGCCATAACTTTCCTCCCGGGCATCGGAATCGCTTATGTGACCACAATTCAAAATCGGAACTCCGAGACGGTCGACAAGGCGTTGGTTTCGCAGGATTCCGTTTCGGGGCCAAAATTCCACCGCAGAGCGTGTGTACTAGTACACCGATCATCGTACCCCTCAGGTAGGACATGGATATTTGTTTGCCCGGGGATCGGAACCGCCCGCGAGGCCCCAATTTAGAATCCACACTTCGACCCGGTCGCCACAAGGTCTCATTCGGAGATTTCCAGTCCGGCGCCCAAATTCCTCTCCTGGATCGTGGCCGCGGGCCGCCGATGCGATTGCATACGGACACTCCGTCGTTTTACTCTTCTAGGGCTAGAACTTGAAGAACGAGGTTGATGGCTTGAGAGCTCCTTCTCCCCACG
Organism: Colocasia esculenta; assembly: GCA_014218235.1. NCBI lineage: Eukaryota > Viridiplantae > Streptophyta > Magnoliopsida > Alismatales > Araceae > Colocasia > Colocasia esculenta. The sequence goes on from JACBKR010005104.1 coordinate 65,085, forward strand.
AGTTCTCCTCATCCTAGTTCAAAACCCTTGGCAACGAGCTAGACCGGCCATGGAGGTTTAAGAGAGTATTTACGTCTCTTGTGTTTCTAATTCCTAATAGGACTCAAATTCCTATTTAATTCTGAGATTTCCTATTGAATTCCACCCTTCCATGCTTGCAACCGCCAAATGGGTTAGGAGAGAGGTAATTTCGTGGCCAATCTATTTGGGTAGGGTTAGGAATCCAATTCCAACCCAAGTTACTAATTTTAATGCATTAAATATCTCTTTTCTATTTAAGCAATATTTTAGTTACGAATTTAAGGTATTTTCCTATTATTCCCCTGTTAAAAATTCATATTTTGGCCCAATAATTTTTAAAGGGTCCATTTAACAAAGTCCAATACTTCTTTTCATTTAACGAGTTTTATTTAATTCTCTTTTTTAATTTTCTAATTACTTTGTTTTTTATTATTATTAAATTTTTATTTTTAAAAAATTCAGGTTGCTACAATATCAGAATCGCTTATATGACCACAATTCAGAATTGGCACTCCGAGACGGTCGACGGGATGTTGGTTTCACAGAATTCCATTTCGGGGCTGAATTCCACCGCGTAGCGTGTGTACTAGTACACCGATTGTCGTACTTCTGAGGCATGACGCAGATATTTGTTCTTCTGGTGATTGAACCGCCCTTGAGGCCCCAATTCGGAATCGCACTCAGAGGCACCAGTCGCCCCCTTATTGCCTCAGCGATAAGACGTCATTTTGGGGCCGAAAAACCTTCATTTCGCACTATGAAATTACGATTTTGGCAGACGATCGCCCTGATTCCAAGGTTTTCTGGCAGTAGCGTCTCCCTCGATTACGCGAATCACTGGCGAGGACAACACACGAGTCGGCCTATCACAGCGATTGGAAGTCATGTTCAGCTCAGTGCGAGATCTCCTCCACAGGTCACAGATATGGGTGCACCAACATCGCCGATATTGTCACCCCCTCCCATTTATTCCCACCCCTTCAGCGAAGAACTGGCCATAACTTTCCTCCCGGCATCGGAATCGCTTATGTGACCACAATTCAAAATCGGAACTCCGAGACGGTCGACAAGGCGTTGGTTTCGCAGGATTCCGTTTCGGGGCCAAAATTCCACCGCAGAGCGTGTGTACTAGTACACCGATCATCGTACCCCTCAGGTAGGACATGGATATTTGTTTGCCCGGGGATCGGAACCGCCCGCGAGGCCCCAATTTAGAATCCACACTTCGACCCGGTCGCCACAAGGTCTCATTCGGAGATTTCCAGTCCGGCGCCCAAATTCCTCTCCTGGATCGTGGCCGCGGGCCGCCGATGCGATTGCATACGACACTCCGTCGTTTTACTCTTCTAGGGCTAGAACTTGAAGAACGAGGTTGATGGCTTGAGAGCTCCTTCTCCCCACGAGTTCTCCTCATCCTAGTTCAGAAACCCTTGGCAACGAGCTAGGACCGGCCATGGAGGTTTAAGAGAGTATTTACGTCTCTTGTGTTTCTAATTCCTAATAGGACTCAAATTCCTATTTAATTCTGAGATTTCCTATTGAATTCCACCCTTCCATGCTTGCAACCGCCAAATTGGGTTAGGAGAGAGGTAATTTCGTGGCCAATCTATTTGGGTAGGGTTAGGAATCCAATTCCACCCAAGTTACTAATTTTAATGCATTAATATCTCTTTTCTATTTAAGCAATATTTTAGTTACGAATTTAAGGTATTTTCCTATTATTCCCCTGTTAAAAATTCATATTTTGGCCCAATAATTTTTAAAGGGTCCATTTAACAAAGTCCAATACTTCTTTTCATTTAACGAGTTTTATTTAATTCTCTTTTTTAATTTTCTAATTACTTTGTTTTTTATTATTATTAAATTTTTATTTTTAAAAAATTCAGGTTGCTACAATATCAGAATCGCTTATATGACCACAATTCAGAATTGGCACTCCGAGACGGTCGACGGGATGTTGGTTTCACAGAATTCCATTTCGGGGCTGAAATTCCACCGCGTAGCGTGTGTACTAGTACACCGATTGTCGTACTTCTGAGGCATGACGCAGATATTTGTTCTTCTGGTGATTGAAACCGCCCTTGAGGCCCCAATTCGGAATCGGCACTTCGACCCGGTCGGTACAACTTCGGATTCAGAGATTTCTGGTCTAGCGCCCAAATTTCTCTCCGAGAGCGTCGTCGCGGGCTGCCGATGCGATCGCATACGAACACCCCTATCCTCAAACGGGCATAACTTTTCCCTCGGTTATCAGAATCGCTTATAAGACCCCAATTCGGAATCGACACTCAGAGGCACTCGTTGACCTTTATTGCCACAGGCGATAAAATGTCGTTTCGGGGTCAAAAAAACTTCATTTCCCACTCCAAAATTGCAATTCCAGCCTACGATCTCCCCATTTCCAAAGTTTTTTAGCAATAATGTCTCAACCGCGGAGCGTGTGTACTAGCACACTGATTGTCATACTCCTCGGGTAAGACGCAGATATTTGTTTACCCGGCGATCAGAACCGCCTATGAGGCATCAATTCAGAATCGACACTTCGAACCGGTTGGCACAAGGTTAGATTCGGAGATTTCTGATACAGCTCCCAAATTCCTCTCCGGGAGCATGGTCGCGGGCTACCGATGCGATCGTATACGGACACCCCATCGCTCAAACGGCCATAAGTTTTTGTTCGGTTATCAGAATTACTTATAAGACCCCAATTCAGAATCAGCACTCAGAGCGCCCGTCACCCCTTATCACCTCAAATGATAAGACGTCATTTCGATGTCAAAAAACCTTCATTTTGCACTCCAAAATTGCCATTCCAGCCGACGATCTCCCCGTTTCCAAAGTTTTCTAGCAGTAACGTCTCCATCGATTACGTGAATTCCTGGCGAGGCAACCACACAGAGTCGGCCTATCACAGTGATCGGAAGTTATGTCCAACTCGGCACGAGAACTCCTCCTCAGGTCGTAAATATGGGTGTACAAACATCGCCGATATAGTCACCCCTTCTGGATTATTCTCACCCCTTCAGCAAAAGAACTGGACATAACTTTTCGCCTGGGTACGGAATCGCTTATGTGAGCACAATTCGGAATTGACACTCCGAGACGGTCGACAGGATGCTGGTTTTGCGGAATTCCATTCTGGGGCTAAAATTCCACTACGGAGCGTCTGTACCATTACACTGATTGTCGTACCCCTTACGTAAGATGCAGATATTTGTTCGTCCGGCGATCGAAACTGCCCGCGAGGCCCCAATTCGGAATCGACACTTCGACCCAGTCGGCACAAGGTCGGATTCGAAGATTTCCAGTTCGGCGCCCAATTCCTCTACGGGAGCGTCGTCGCGGGTTGTCGTTGCGATCGCATACGAACAACCATTCGCTCAAATGGGCATTATTTTCTACCCGGTTATAAGAATCACTTATAAGACCCCAATTCGGAATCGGCACTCAGAGGCGCTCATCAACCCTTATTGCCTTGGGCAATAAGACGTCATTTCAAGGTCGAAAAACCTTCATTTTGCACTCTAAAATTGCAATTCTAGCCGAAAATCTCCCTATTTCCAAAATTTTCTAGCAGTAACGTCTCCCTCGATTACGTGAATCTCTGGAGGGGCAACCACACGGAGTTAGCCTATCACGGCGATCAGAAGTTATGTCCAACTCGCACGAGAACTCCTCCTCAGGTCGTAAATATGGGTGTACAACATCGCCGATATAGTCACCCCTTCTGATTATTCTCACCCCTTCAGCAAAAGAACTGGACATAACTTTTCGCCTGGGTACGGAATCGCTTATGTGAGCACAATTCGGAATTGACACTCCGAGACGGTCGACAGGATGCTGGTTTTGCGGAATTCCATTCTGGGGCTAAAATTCCACTACGGAGCGTCTGTACCATTACACTGATTGTCGTACCCCTTACGTAAGATGCAGATATTTGTTCGTCCGGCGATCGAAACTGCCCGCGAGGCCCCAATTCGGAATCGACACTTCGACCCAGTCGGCACAAGGTCGGATTCGAAGATTTCCAGTTCGGCGCCCAAATTCCTCTACGGGAGCGTCGTCGCGGGTTGTCGTTGCGATCGCATACGAACAACCATTCGCTCAAATGGGCATTATTTTCTACCCGGTTATAAGAATCACTTATAAGACCCCAATTCGGAATCGGCACTCAGAGGCGCTCATCAACCCTTATTGCCTTGGGCAATAAGACGTCGTTTCAAGGTCGAAAAACCTTCATTTTGCACTCTAAAATTGCAATTCTAGCCGAAAATCTCCCTATTTCCAAATTTTCTAGCAGTAACGTCTCCCTCGATTACGTGAATCTCTGGAGGGGCAACCACACGGAGTTAGCCTATCACGGCGATCAGAAGTTATGTCCAACTCGGCACGAGAACTCCTCCCCAGGTCGTAAATATGGGTGTACAAACATCGCCGATATAGTCACCTCTTCTGGATTATTCTCACCCATTCAGCAAAAGAACTGGGCATAACTTTCCGCCCGAGCATCGGAATCGCTTATGTGACCACAATTCGAAATTGGCACCCCGATACGGTCAACATGATGCTGGTTTCGTAGAATTCTGTTTCAGGGCCAAAATTTCACAGCGGAGCGTGTGTACTAGTGCATTGATTGTCGTACTCCTTGGGTAAGAGGCAGATATTTGTTCGCCCGACGATCAGAATCGCATGTGAGGCACCAATTCAGAATTGGCACTTCGACCTGGTCGGCACAAGGTCAGATTCGGATATTTTCGGTCCGGCACCCAAATTCCTCTCCAGGAGCGTGGTCACGGGCTGCCGATGTGATCGCATACGGACACCCCTTCACTCAAATAGCCATAACTTTCCGCTCGGTTATCGGAATCGCTTATAAGACCCTAATTCAGAATCGGCACTGAGAGGCGCTCGTCACCCCTTATTACCTCAGGCGATAAGACGTCATTTTGATGTCAAAAAATCTTCATTTTGCACTCCAAAATTGCCATTCCAGCCGACGATCTCTCCATTTCCAAAGTTTTCTAGCAATAACGTCTCCCTTGATTACGTGAATCCCTAGTGGGGCAACCACATGGAGTCGACCTATCACGGCGATCGGAAGTTATGTCCAACTCGACGCGAGAACTCCTCCCCAGGTTGTAAATATGAGTGTACAAACATCACCGATATAGTCACCCCTTCCGGATTATTCTCACCCATTCAGCAAAAGAACTGGACATAACTTTTCACTCGGATACTGGAATCGCTTATGTGACCACAATTCGGAATTGGCACTCCGAGACGGTCGACAGGACGCTAGTTTCGCGAAATTCCATTATGGGGCCAAAATTCAATTGTGGAGCGTCTGTACTAGTACACCGATTATCGTACCCCTTAGGTAAGATGCAGATTTTTGTTCACCCGACGATCGGAACTGTCTGCGAGGCCCCAATTCGAAATCGGCACTTCGACCCGGTCGGCACAAGGTCAGATTCAGAGATTTCCAGTTCGGCGCCTAAATTCCACTCTGGGAGCGTCGTCGCGGGCTGCCATTGCGATCGCATATGGACATCCATTCGCTCAAACGGGCATTACTTTCTGCTCAGTTATTGGAATTGCTTATAAGACCCCAATTCAGAATCGGCACTCAGAGGCGCTTGTCACTCTTTATTGCGTTAGGCGATATGACGTCGTGTTGAGGTCAAAAAACCTTCGTTTTGCACTCCAAACTTGCGATTCCAACCGAAGATCTCCCCGTTTCCATAGTTTTCTAGTAGTAACATCTCCCTCGATTACGTGAATCCTTGGAGGGGCAACCACACGGAGTCGGCCTATCACTCGATCAGAAGTTATGTCCAACTCGGCGCGAGAACTCCTCCCCAGGTTGTAAATATGGGTGTACAAACATCGCCGATATAGTCACCCCTTTCGGATTATTCTCACCCATTCAGCAAAAAAACTGAGCATAACTTTTCGCCCGAGTATCGGAATCGCTTATGTGACCACAATTCGAAATCGCTGGTTTCGTAGAATTCCATTCCGGGACTGAAATTCCACCGCGAAGCGTGTGTATTAGTACACTAATTGTCGTACTCTCGGGTAAGACGCAAATATTTATTCGCCCGGCGATCAGAACCTCCTGTGAGGTACCAATTCAGAATCGACACTTCGACCCGGTCCGTACAAGGTCAGATTCAAATATTTCTAGTCCGTCTCCCAAATTCCTCTCCGGGAGCGTGGTTGCGGGCTGCCGATGCGATCCCATACGGACACCCCTTCGCTCAAACGGCCATAACTTTCCGCTCGGTTATCAGAATCGCTTATAAGACCCCAATTCAGAATCGGCACTCAAAACGCTCATTACCTCTTATCGCCTAAGGCGATAAGACGTTGTTTCGAGGTCGAAAAACCTTCATTTCGCACTCCAAAATTGCCATTCCAGCCGACGATCTCTCCGTTTCCAAAGTTTTCTAGCAGTAACGTCTCCCTGGATTACGTGAATCCCTGGCGGGGAAACCACATAGAGTCGACCTATCACGATGATCAAAAGTTATGTCCAACTCGGCGCGAGAACCCCTCCCCATGTCGTAAATATAGGTGTACAAGCATCACCGATATAGTCGCCCCTTTTGGATTATTCTTACCCCTTCAGCATAAGAACTGGGCATAACTTTCCACCCGGATATCGGAATCGCTTATGTGACCACAATTCGGAATCGACACTCCGAGACGGTCGACATGATGTTGGTTTTGCGAAATTCCGTTATGGGGCCAAAATTCCACTGCGGAGCGTGTGTACTTTACTACCTCAGGTGGCAGGACGTCATCCACGACTCAAGAAACCCTTCATTTTGCTCTCCAAAAGTGTGATTTCTGTGGGCCTGATCAACGTTTCTAGCTAAAAAATGTACGTAACATTTTTCTTGTGATCACAGGAACTGCTTGCAAAGCCACAATCCATAGTCGACCTACCACCGATGGTCGAAAAATTATGGTCATCTCAGGGCGAGAATTTCTATTGAGGTATGTGAACATTGGCGATATATTCACCCCTTCTGGCTTATTCCCAAACTGTTAGTAAAAATGACCAGAACATTTTGCTCGGTGATCGAAATCGTTTGTAAGTCTACAATTCAGAATCGACATTCCAAGAAGATCGACATGAGACTGGTTTCACAAAATTTCATTTTGAGGCCCAAATTCCCTTTCGAAGCATGGGTATAAATACACAATTTTGATCGATTTGGGTAAAACGCGAATATTTCTTCACCCGACAGTCGAAACTGCTTCTGAGACCCCAATTTAGAATTGACGCTTCGAGTCAGTCGCCACTTGGTCGGACGCGAAGATTTCTACTCTGGTACCCAATAGGGCTGTCAATGGGCCGGGCACGGGCTGGGCTTATATGAGCCCGGCCCAGTCCCAACTCATCAATATGAAAGCCCAAGCTCGGCCCAAGCCCGAGCAATGTCGGGTCGGGCTGGGCCGGGCCTACTATTTTTACAAAATTGTAATGCCCGACTAAGGCCCGGCCCGGCCCGAATACTTAAATAAAAATAATATATTTAATAATATAAAACTTATAATCTCATTCAATTAAGTAGAGTTTTGATGTTCCTTATTTAATTTGTTTGAAAAGAGAGTTTTTTACTTTTAAATAAGTAAAATAACATAATTTTAACTATGTAAAATTTAAGATTTGAAAAGAAAAAAGGAAAAGAGAATGGGTCGGGCCGGCCCATTGGGCCGAACTCAAAGCCCGAGTTCGGCTCATGGGCTTAGTCGGGCTGGGCTTTTAGGCCCTACTAAAAATCCATGGGCCGAAAAGAGTCTTGCGGCCCGGCCCAAAATCGAGCCAAGCTCGCGGGCCTGTCGGGCCGGCCCGGCCCATTGACAGCCCTAGTACCCAATGCCTCTCTGAAAGTGTGGCTGTAGGCACACAATTTGATCAAGTATGACACCCCTTCAGCCAAACGAGTATAATTTTTTGCTCAGTTATCAAAATCACCTAGAAGACCACAATCGGAATCAGCACTTCGAGACGCTCAATGCCCCTTACTGCCTCAGATGGTAGGGTGTCACCTCCGACTCAAAAAACCCTTCATTTTTCCCTCTAAAAGTGTGATTCCTGTGAGCTTACTCAACGTTTCTAGCTGAAAAATGTACGTAACATTTTTCTTGAGATCATAGGAACTTCTTGCAATGCCACAATCCAAAGCCGACCTACCCCCAATGGCTGAAAAATTATGGTCATCTCAGAACGAGAATTCCTTCCGAGGTAGGTGAACATCGGCGATATATTCACCCTTTCTGGCTTATTCTCAAGCCTTCAGTAAAAATGGTCAGAACATTTCGCTCGGTGATCGGAATCGTTTGCAAGACCACAATTCGAAATTGACACTCCAAGACGGTCGACATGAGCCTAGTTTCAAGAAATTCCATTACGAGGCCCAAATTCCCTCTCGGAGCATGGGTATAAGCACACGATTATGATCGATTTCGGTAAAATCCGAATATTTCTTCACCTGGAGATTAGAATCGCTTCCGAGACCCCAATTTGGAATCGACGCTTCGATTCGATCGCCACTAGGTCAGACCCATAGATTTCTACTCTGGTGCCCTAATGCCTCTCCGAGAGTGTGACTGTGGGCACACGATCTGATCGAATATGACAACCTTTTGATTAAACAGACATAACTTTCCACTCGGTTATCAGAATCGCTTATAGGATCACAATTCAGAATTGACACTCTGAGACGCTCGATGCCTCTTACTACCTCAGGTGATAAGATGTCATATACGACTAAAAAATCCTTCATTTCACCCTCCAAAAGTGTGATTCTTGGGGGCCTACTCAACATTTCTAGCTAGTTGAAAAATGTGCGTAACATTTTCCATGCGATCACAGAAACCCTTGCAAAGCCACAATCCAGAGCCAACCTTCCTCCCGAGGTACACGAACGTTGGTGATATATTCACCCCTTCTGACTTATTCTCAAGCCTTCAATAAAAACGGCCAGAACATTTCGCTCAGTTATCGGAATCATTTGTAAGACCACAATTCAGAATCAGCACTTCGAGACGGTCAATATGAGGCTAGTTTCATAAATTTTGATTTTGAGGCCCAAATTTCCTTCTGGAGCATGGGTGTAAGTACACGATTTCGATTGATTTTGGTAAAACGTGAATATTTCTTCGTCCGGTGATTGGAACCGCTTATGAGACCTAAATTCGGAATCGACGGTTCATGTCGGTCGCCACTAGGTCAGACCCGAAGATTTATACTCCCGTGCCCCAATGCCTCTCCGGAAGCGTGATTGCGGGCACACGATTTGATCGAGTATGACACCCTTCGATCAAATAGTCATAACTTTCTGCTCGGTTATCAGAATCGCTTACTAGACCACAATTCAGAATCGCCACTCTGAGATGCTTGATGCTTGTTATTGCCTCAGCTGGTATGATGTCGTCTCCTACTCAAAAAACCCTTCATGATGTGGGGACTACTCTTACAGAGTGCTGTCTTGGCATGCCTAGTGGGTTGACTGTGTATTCCGTGTTGAGCATCTAACGTGGTAGTTGATTGCTCATCACGTTTGGTGGTGGAGTGGCAAAGTTGGGAGGTATGGGTATGGTGGTGGTATTGGTGATAATGGGGGGTATGGTAAGGTTGCGGAGGAAAGGTGCTAGTAAATTAGGGGTGATGATAGGTGGGGGTAGTGGTGTATTGGAGGAAGGGGGGATTAGTGAGCAACGATTGGGCTGTGGACGTGATGGGTGGTTGGCGGATGAGTGGACAAGACAGTTATGGTATGGAGATAGTGGTAGGAGTACGAAGGAAAGTAGGGTTTGCTTGTGGTAATTATGGATTAGCAATGGTAGTAGGGGTGCATATCAGTGGGCGAGAGGGTTGAGGGTATTGTGAGGTAAAGGGAGTGGTAGGAATGCACAGGAGAGGGGCTTATGAGTTAGAATGGGTGGTGGAGGCTATGGATAAAGTTTCGACATGCCAACCTTGTCCTTGTCTAATTCAGGAGATGATATTATTACATTGATCTGTGGATTTTGAGTAGGTGCTCCAGAAGTGGGTTATGCACAATGCCCATATTTGGTTATTGTTGTGATATCTGGGGCTGTTGCACAAGCCATTATTGGTACTACTGTTGCTGAGGTTGATTCTGCAGTTATTGCTGCTGATTTTGCTTAGGAAGCCTTCTTGCCTTTATTTCAGCTATGTATTTTGTCATCTCATCCCAATCAATGCATCCTTGATCACTTAGATCATAAAATGTAATCCTTGAAATGAAAGCATGTCTCTAAAGTATGGCCAGTCCCTTGTGGAATACACAGTAGCGAGATGTGTCAACATTGGGAGGCCAGTGTAGCCATTCCCTTGGCAAGGCGAGTGCATTGGCGTTCATTAGAGCATTGAATATGTATGTAAGGGTCTCTGGTAGAAGAGGGTAGCTTGCTCTTCTAGGGCCAGTTGGCCTTTCTGAGTTATTGGGGATCATAGTTTCCTGGAGGGGGGGCTTGATTATACTCGGGAGGTTGTTGAGGAGGTGGATGTTGCTGGTACTATGGTGGTGTTTGTTGAGGTTGCTGAGTTTGCTGAGCTGGTGTGTGCAACATTGGAGGAGGAGGGTTGTTTGGCTTGAATGGTTGTTGATATTATTGTAGAGGTCTTTGATTGGGAGGTGGGCGATATTGGTTGGGATTAGGATTGTCCATTGCACTCACTTGCTCGTTGTTAATAACCCCTTCAATTGTGGGACCACCAGCTTGGGGATTCGCATTGCTCTTCTTGAAAGTTTGTGGCTCGAACCTTGACATGATGGGAGAGTGTTTTAGCTGTGTTTGGATGTATCTGGCTCTCTCATACAACTCTACCGTAGTCATCAATTTCTTCATAGCCAAAATATGCCTGAATTAAGGTGTAGCATTTGCAATTATCATTTTGACTTGCTCAGATTGAGACAATGGATCCCTCAATTTCTCAACCATGGATCTCCACCTATCAGCATAGTGCAAGAAGTCTTCCTCAACCCTCATTTTCTTAGCCATAAGATTAGTGATAGACAGTGAAGGATCAACCCGGTCTCTATATTTTTGCAAGAACTTCTTTTGAATTATATTAGTCTTCCGCATCACTTAGTTCTAAAGAGTAGAACCACTTTAAAGCAGAACCATATAAAGATCTTCCAAACAAGAATGACTTATGATGAATCTCTACTTACAACTCCTCACCATCTATTCTATTAATAAACAGCACCATAAGTAAGTTCTTTAAAATTTATTCTCAATAAACAATATAATGATTAAGATATTGTGATCTGAGATTGTTAAAAAATAGGTTCTCCAAATTTTGGCTATGTTTGGTATTTGGATATCCAAATACGACTCTCCTACATCTAACTCCCATGGGGCATCTATTACATAAAGGTGTAATAATAGGGAATTAAAAAGACAAATATCAGAACTTGAGAGACTAGACCCTAATCACTGAAAACATATATAGGAGTTGGAATCTAAAAAAGAGCTCACAATTTATATATATATATTTTAAAAAAATTTAACAGTTAATGGTGGAGAGGAGAGAGAAGAAGGCGAAGGGGGAAAAGGCGAGGTCTTTTCTCGGAGACTTTCAGATTCCCTCCATCTTCCCCTCCCTCTCTCTTCGACCCGAAAAACGGCAACTCCCGCAAAGCCCCCTCCTTTGACTCCCCCCAGGCTCCCCCCTCCCTCTCCCAATCCGCGCGCCGCTCCCCCGTTCATACCCACGAGGGCTTCGCCAAGCTATCCTCCCTGCCCTTCTTGCTCGTGGATCTCTTCCCCCGGCCCCCCTTTGGTCCTTAACCCCCGTTCCTGCTGCTGCTCGTCGCATGGCTTCCGAGCGGCAGATGCGGGCGCCCAAGGTAACTGCCGTTAGGCTTCTCTTCTGCCCTGGTCGCGGTTTTGTGGAGGTTTGGCGTGTGGGTGGTTCCCGATTTGAGTGGGAAGGGTGGGAAAGGTGCTGACTGTGGTGCTGGTGGTGCAGGGAGCGAAGGTGCTCATGGTGGGGGCGGGCGGCATCGGCTGCGAGCTGCTCAAGACGCTGGCTTTGTCTGGTTTCGATGATATCCATGTCGTACGTGCCTTCCTGCTGTTCTCTGGCTTGACTTCTCCGCGTTTCTTTGCATGCACCGGTGTCGGTGTTTTAGGTCTGTTTTGGTTTCCGTCGGTAAATTGGAGAGTGTTGTTCTCACAGAGGATTCGTGCCTTTTCCTGCTCGATGGGATGAGGTGAGATTTTTTTTTTAATCAATTTTCGGGTGTTCGTTTGAGCTAGTTTGTGGGCGTTTACCGTTGAGGACTCACACTGATTATTGTCGGTAAGTCCTCTCTCTCGTGTAAGATTTGCTTTACCCTCGGGAAAGAGGCTTCTACCGTCTTTCTTTTAATTCCTAAATGTACAGACACGTTCTGTATGGAGGCGAGAATTCATGTGTGCAACCAAAATAATCTTGGGAACAAGTCAGTCAATAATGGACTTCCTGAGTGGACGTATCAGTGCATTAGCATTAGATGGCGTTGTTAATGATTAGATTAACTCTATCTGTCCAGAAATAGTGGCTTATGCAAGGCAATCTTTTACGGGAATCAAGATGGAACTGCTTGGCAACACAAATTTGGATACAGCAGAATCTAGTGATTGCTGAAGATATTGCCACAAAAGAATGCTATTGCTATTAAATTGACAGTTGACTACTTGAGAAATGATGAAGTATATGTTCATGATGCATTTGAACCTTATTCATTAACCAATGATATTAGATTTGGAATACTCTTAACTGGCATAGTCATTAGAAGGGGGGGGGGGAATTAGAATCCTCTCTAATTGCTTTTTTTTTTGTTGAAAAGTGGATAGTACTATTGATTGTATTAGAGGAGAAGAGGGATGTACATGTATAGACTGAAATGTCTCACAACCCTTCTACGAAAAGAAACTCCACATGGACTGGTGTACCCCCATAACTCCCCAAAAGCAAAAAGAGCGAGGAGTTAGAACCATCCTCTATACATAAATGCTTAGACCATAAAGCACTTTCTCTCTAATAAAAGAAAATAAAGTATCCTTCGACCTCACTTCCCTCCTGCAGAGTCTATTATTCCATTTGGTGGCGTGCAGTATGATCCACCAAATAGCTTTGTCTCCCTTCTGAGTCCATGTCCTCCACCCCATGGATAACAATTGCTGCACCCAATCGCACGGAGGCATAGATTGATGAAGACACTGCCCAAACCTCTCCCATATACCCTTAGCAAAAGAGCAAGTTGCAAAGATGTGATCCAATTCTTCTTCTTCTTCTTCCCCACAGAAGATATAAACCGAAGAGATGTGATGGAGAAAAGGTTGCACTTTATCGTAGGTAGGCAACCTACCTTGTGAGATCCTCCACATAAACACCTTGACTTTGAGCGGGCACCCCTTCCTCTATCTCAAGTATCCACAACCATTTGCACAAAAGGGCTAGATTGAAGCTCCTGATATTCTTGATACCCACCTCACCTGCTTCCTTGCCTTGAAAAATTCCATCCCAAGCAATATCATGCCACCCTCTAACTGCTTTCCCACAATCCCACTGCCATGCAAAAAAAAAATCTAGTCTGAATGGACTCCAATTTTTTTGCCACCGTCTTAAGTACTCTGAAAATAGACATGTAGTATATGGGTAGACTATCTAACAGTGACTTGCATAGAACTAGGCGATCTCCATAAGATAGTAATTTCGTCTTCCACCTTGCTAGCCTGTTCTCAAATCTCTGAACAACCTCATGCCAATCCCTACATTGGAGTGGCCCAGGGGACAGTGGAAGTCCCAAGTATGTGAAGGGAAAGCTCCCAATCTAACACTCGAAGATAAGAGTTGCTTTCTTGATGCCCTGCTCCTCCATATTGATCCTTGCCATCAGACTTTTACTGTAGTTGACTTTAACCCAATAATGTCTTGTAACACCTCTAGCATCAACTTGGTGTCTAGTAACTGCTGATCCTCGTCTGCTAAGAATAGAATGGTGTCATCAGCATACTGCATATGGGTGATGGAGACAACAGAAGGCCCTGACCGAAAGCCCGTTAAGATTCCCGCCCCCTGAGCTCTCAGCCATTTATTACTCAGAATTTGAGCATCCAAAACAAACAAGAGAGGAGATAGAGGGTCCCCTTGTCTAAGGCCTCTACCACCAGGAAAGAAAGAAGAAGGCCCATTGATGAGCACAACTAGGGATGCCGACGAGATGCACTCTCTGACCCAAGAGATCCAAGTCTGCTGAAAGCCCATCTTCCTTAGGACTTGAAGAAGGCAGTCCTAATTAACCCTGTCATATGCTTTCTCGAAGTCTAGCTTGAGTACAAGTTCCTTCTTCCTCTGTTGCTTCCAGTGAAATACACATTCATGAGCTACCGAAAAGTTTTCCTGAATGTGTCTCCCCCTAATGAAAGCCCCCTGATTGGGGCTGATTAGCCCACCTATCACCACATCCAACCTTGTAGCCATAACCTTGGATCTAATTTTGTAAATTAACTCACACCTGCCATTTTGTAGCAACTGACATTAGCCCTAAATTTCGATGCTCTCCAACTTAGGTTGCTCATAACTAATCTTCCACTGTGTATCTGATTTAAGGAGACCTGATTGTTTTTTTTTTGGAAATTTCAAGAAAACAAGTTATACTTTCAAAGAAAAAAGGGATGCCCTGTGTCATGAGTATTCCGCATTTTGGGTTCTGTTGAGGGGCGTTACTGTTGGCTATTTCCAGTTGTAAATTTGTGACCTCTAGGTCACTAGGAAACAAATCTTACCATGGCATCAAGTCTCCCTTAACAATTTATGATTCTATGAGTTGTCTTAATTTCTCCGTAGAAGCAGAAGAAGAGTGAGGTCAGAATTGTATATGACCTTGTGGTCATGTTACTTTTGAAATAATGCTAGAACGTTGTATGTGGATATAAGAGTCTAGAACACTGTAGAAGGGAGTGAATTGACTGAATAAATGACATGAAGACCAGCTAGTTCTGAACCAGCTTTAGTGAAAACCCTGAACTAGTATTAGAAAAGAAAGGAACTTGCAATTAGACCAGACATTTAGTTAACACTTAAATTGAACAAGATAAACTAGCTGGTTAAATGGTTCAATTAAGTCAATTGGATCTATTCCATGGGTCCATTTCAGGTTGTTTGACATACTGGCATTGTACATGGGGGCTTGAAGAGGGCATGGTAAAATATTTGAAGAAGCTTTAACATTAAGGCTGTCACTCAAGGCTGGGGTTGGCTGCAATAGAAATGGTTGGGACTGCCATTCTGATCTCAGTTTTTGCTGCTATCTTCCCCATCATAAGGACTGGTGCCACCTTTCTTCTTTCTGGGTTCCTTGACCTCTTCAAATAAGTCCTTCCATCCTTTCTGCTGAATAACACATGCCATCTTCATTTACTCATCCACTCCTATTGGCACCGGTAGCCAACCATGCTGTGCAGCAGAGTAATTACTTTAAAAACAGTACACCTCTCATATCCTAGAATCCAGTGGATAGCAAGTATTCTCACAGTGAAACACCTCTGCGGCTGGGAGATTATTGAACCTGAGAGTGGGTACACGTATGGTGTTAGTTATGGTAAGCATCTGCACTTTTGTATCCAGTTTAAATCTTGAATTTATTGCAGCTGCAACTAACTGGCTGCTTTGAAACGGGATAACCATTATGCATACATATGCAAAAATTTAAACTGACTGGCATCTGTGTGCAAATTCTTCTTGATGGGGTCAGTAGACAATCTTCTAGAAGATGGATGCACATCAACAAGCACAGCTGGTGTGGAGAAAACTGGAAAAAGGGTGGGCAAAGAGATTTATGTGTTTCCATTTTAGATGGGCTAATGGACCATTTTGTAAATTGTGTTCTATGCTTTTCGCTTCGAGATTTATCATAGCAGTGGAATCTTGCCTCTTGGTGGGGATATGGACAATTTTTTTTTTGTGACTGGAAGTTTGAGGATGTGGATTTATTGTTTCAGTAGGGGCAAATAAATAGTTTTTGGACTAACCAGGGGACAGGAGCTTCTTTACATTCCTTTGAGGGTTAGCTGGAGACGTTTATGCAAATATTCTGATTTTCTTTAAATTTATGATGTGTCTGGCTCTATGCTTTTCAAACAAATGTTATTTCTTTTGTTCTGCAGATTGACATGGACACAATTGAAGTGAGTAATCTTAACAGACAATTTTTATTCCGTCAAAGTCACGTGGGACAGTCTAAAGCTAAGGTATGCATTAATCATTTGTATGTTACATTATATTACATTCTTGTTCCATATGATTGCTAATGCTTAACATGCTTCAGCATTTTATGAATTATCTTAACTCTCTCTTTCTTTTGTAAATCAGGTAGCTCGTGATGCAGTTCTAAGATTTAGGCCGCACATAAATATTACATCATATCATGCCAATGTGAAGGATACAAAGTTCAATGTGGATTTTTTAAAGCAGTTCAAGGTAGTTTTGAATGGGTTAGACAACCTAGATGCTAGAAGACATGTGAACAGGCTTTGCTTGGCTGCTGAAGTCCCTCTGATAGAAAGTGGAACAACAGGTTTTCTGGGACAGGTAATGTATATACTTTGTTGTATCCATGTGCATATTGTCACTTCCATTGTTGTTGCAATATGGTCCTAGGCCATATTAACTATGATATAAAAATCCTAGAATTTTAAAGGAAAAAGACAATCAGAAGAATACTAGTATATGGCTGTTGAACCCGAAAAAAATCTCTTTCACATATTTTCTGCGTTATTCCTCGGAATAATCATGTGGTCTGGTTAAGGCAAGAGATAGAAATCAAAATCTTGCCCGGAAAATTACACAACCCCAAGATACCTTTGTTTTGAATTTTCAGAACAAGTTCTTGGTGAATGGAAAATTTAGTCGGGTTCCGGATAAAAAAATGGCCCTCGAAGCCTATCTATTCTGAATTTTCAGAATAAATAAACATTAAGAACATATTTATTCTGAATTTTCGGAATAAATAAACAGCACAAAAAGATACACATTTCTGCGAATTTCAGAAGTCTGAAAACAGTTTCTCTGAAATAATTTGGAGCTGAAAATGATGTTTTCCCGGCGTTATTGGATTAAAATCCTCACCATGTGAACTATTTAATGCCTTGAAATATTCCGGCGGAAGTTGTCCATATGAGACGCATGAATTTTAGATGCACATAGGAGTTAGGTCCAATACCCATGGCAATGAAAATGACATGGTGTGGGTCCGAGGATCTCCGCACAACAAACAAACAAAACAAAATCCACCGCTGGGAGTCTTCCACATGGTGAAAAGAGTGGCCAAGTGTCACTATTTATAGGAAAAGGTTCCCAGAAATGAGAAAAAATGGCCCCATCGGACCCTGTGGGCCCCGCCGCAAGGATGGGGGTTCTGATAGGGGCTGCCCATCGGAACCCACCGCGGGTGGGAGGAGCGATGGGCATGCCCATCGAAACGCACCGTGCGGGTGGGGGTTTCCGATGGGCATCCCCATCAGAACCCACCCACAGTGGGACCCACTGGTACGATGGGTGGCTCCAATGGGGGCTGCCCATTGGAACCTGCGGGTGGGTTTCCGATGGGCATCCCCAAACCCACCCGCGGTGGGGTCCACCCATGGAGGGAGGGTTCTGATGGGGTTCTCTCCCTCTCTCTCTCTCTTTCAAAAAATTTGAAAAAGAAGATGAAAAGCACTCACATTGAAGTTGGGGTTCCGATGGGATGCCTCCAAATGATCCAAGAGAAGGCTTCGTTGGGCCTTCTTCCTCCTCTACAAACCCCTTATAAAAGGGGGGTTCAAGGCGAAGGGAAGAAGAGAGTTCTCGGGGGGGGGGGGGGGGTCTGAAGCTTGCTGAAGTGACGTGTTTGTCTGTTGTAAAAGAACACTCCAAGGAGGCTGTCGCAGATCCTCTTCTAAGTCCAAGGACTTTTTACAAACAAGTCCTTCTGAGTTTGTAATTTGTTCCAATGTACAACTCCATTGTAGAATCCATGTTTATATGAAAAGAAATGAAGGACATGCAAAAAAATATTTCCACATGATGCACATGTGTTACAAGAATGGTTATTTTCTGCGGAAAAGATAGAAAATTATAAATAGATCATCGTCTTTTGTTTAATTGTGTAAATGACTAGAAATGTGAGAAGCGTCCAAATTTAGTATCTCTAATTCAATGAATGTTAAGATTTGTCCTGAAGATTCAGGAAAATGACTCTAGAATTCTATTTAAAAAGGGAACACTGCAAATCAGTCCCTGTTTAAAGGGGAAATTGCAAATAACTCCCTGTTTAAAGGGGAAATTGCGAATCAGCCCCTATTAAAAAGGGAAATTTTGCAAGTCAGTCCATATTTTCTCAAAGATATATATATATATATATAATATATATATATATACACATACACGTATGTGTGTGTGTGTAGGGGTTGTTTCCATCCCTCCAAGGACCTTCAATCTTCAAAACAAAAAAGGGATAGTTAAGCCACTTGGTACATTTCAATCAAATGGAGCTTGCAATAAAAGGGTTTAAGCATGTATCAAAGGTATTCGAGGATGCCTCAATGTAAATAAACATCAATCTCGATCGGTGGGGAAGGGTCCAGCGTACAAATTTTAAATCGTCTGATGAATTTAAAGCGCGGAACAAATAATATGCAACAAATACCTGCATATCTATTTACGAAATACTTCTGTGTTCAAACAATGGCATAAGGAATCATTATCATTCATATCTACTCCCACCAATCATTAGACTATGAATGTAGTTATGACTTTGAAGATGTTTTAATTTTTTGAAAGTGGGTGGTACCACAAGTATATTAAACTGAAAAAAGAATGTACAAGTATATATGGGCTCAAACCCAAAAGGAAACCACCCCAGATCACCTATACATTGAGAGCACGATGGTGCAAAATGCCTATTTCCCAAACATCCAAAAAGAGTCAATTAACATTGGCTAAAGTGGCCACCCACTCCACCACCCTATCCCAACAATGTGTAAAAGGGCTTCCTTCGCTCGTGACTCCATTCTAAATATCCGGTGGTTACTCTCCCCACACACCGCATATAAGGTGACATGAAGGATAAGCCACCAAACCATCCTGTCCGGCTTGAGGGGCCATAGCCTATCCCAATCACGGAGCAAAGAAGAGACATCACCTGCAAGGTAATAGCGCACCTGTGGTCTGAGCAATCCTCCTCCACATCCCCTGAGAGTAGGTGCAACCCACAAAAAGGTGATCTAGCGATTCCTCCTCACTACCACGAAGAAAACAGGCCGTACTCAAGTCCGGCAAGAATCGGGCCAATCTGTCCCTAGTGGGAGGCCTCCCATGGGAAATCCTCCAAGTTGTGTGCATCTTTATAATAGGAAATGCTATCTTTTTTAGCATATTAACCTCGTGGAGTCTATGTTAATCATATGATTTTTCTCATCCTGCATATACTAGTCCCAGTTAACTAGTATATAATTGCGTGAACTGTACATGCCAACACCTGTTTACTTCAATTCATGCATAAATTTCCAATTTTCTCTGAAACCCTATGAGAATAATATTACCCTGATTGTTGTTACAGCCTTCTATTTTTTTCTCTCTCTTTTCATGCTTAGAGGACTTTCTCAGTGGATCTGCTAAAATGTGTCTTCTTTTCATCCATGGAGCAGGTTACTGTCCATGTAAAGGGGAAAACAGAGTGCTATGAATGTCAACCAAAACCAACTCCGAAAACATACCCCGTCTGCACCATCACTAGCACTCCATCAAAGGTAATCAGTTCAGCGGACAAGGACTGACATTACCATCTGTCTCTGAGCAGAGATGTGCATGTCTCCTATTTTTCTCATGCAATCCAAACTTTCAAATTTTTTAACTGCAGATTTCTACAGTTGTTTTATTTCCTTTTGAAAAAGAATATGCACAAAGTGCAAGCATTCCCATTTGGAATCTGTACCTTGATGAAGAGCTGCTCATGTCAACCTGTGGTTAAAAAATCGATATTCACACTGGTATTCATACATTCATTCGACTGGGCACTTTTGCCATTGCTGAAATCTGAGTGCATTTGATGTTGCTCAGGATATTCTCATCTATTATCACTGGAAGGGAATTGAACAGAATGAAATGAGAAATAAGGTTTAAAGTGTTTTATCATTACTGAATTTTAGATTTTGACAAATTACAAATCCGGAAGTAAGTGTTTTTGTTCACATGACATGAGTACAGATATTAAAGTTCAGGTTTTCAGTTGCTGTTATATTTCATTCTTGACATTTCTGTATGACCATTATAATTGTAAAACTTTATAAGAAAAGGGAAATTACTTGGATAGTCTAGCTTGTTGGCTTGAGTACAATTCAGTTGAGTCCCATGGAATATGGAATCAGTCGATCTGGATCGGGCTAGGCTGATTTGATTCTAGGGGGTAGCCTCTGGATTGTCAAAATTCTGGTAGAATCAGTCCGGATCGGACGACCCGTCTAATTCTGCCACAATTTTTTTGGGATATTTGCACCAAAAATCCTGTTAAAAGTCCATTTGTGCGTCTGTCCGTCTTAAATTTGCATTGTTTTATAAACCCCTCTTGTGCGATAAAACTGTCCCCAGAAACCCTGCCGTCATGAGAATGTCAACGGACGTCAACGGCGGGACATCTTTATCATAAAAGGTCTGAAATAACCCTCACTATTTATAAACACTCCATAATTTTTTTAAATATCTACCCGTCCCTCTCTCTCTCTCTCTCTCTCTCTCTCTCATCACACTGTACCACTTACTGCTCCCCTGCCTTCTTGGAGAGCTCCGCGACCACGCAGCAAGAACCATGAAAGGAGCAGTGTGCAAAGAAGGAATGATCAGAAACTTCAGTGGTATCTCCGACTCCGAGTGGTTTCTATGGCATTGGTTACGCTTGTTTTCTCTCTCTGTTTGTTTGTTCTGATGGGGGTGGTTTATGGTGGGTTGGGTAGGAGCCGCCGGAGTCTCTGTTCATGAAGGAACTGAAGTGGAGGAGGGATAACACCAACATCGCTGTTGGAGGAGGGTGCCAGCAGGGGTGGGGGGGGGGGGGGGGGCGCATATCCGGGGCCGAGGGAGCTGGTGGAGTTTGAAGAGAAGGATCAGAGTGGGGGTGTTCGTGGCCCTCGTGGGCGAGGCCCGTGGAACAAATCCAAAAGATGCAAAGAACACAGATTTCATCTAGCTTACTATGTGATACATACATAGAAAATGATATTTGAGATTAATTAGAATCCAAAGATGCGCTTGTAGGCTCTTAAGATGTTCCCTCTCTTCTTCCTAGGCACCCTCGCTTGCTGCTGCTGCGGCTTGTACTGCCTGCTCATTGCGTTCCCATCGCAGTTGCTGTCGCCGTCGCCGTCGTCCTTGGCGGTGTCGTGGATCCGCAGGTACCCTTCCGTGATGGATGATGACTTCCTCATGGGGAAGTCCCTCCTTACGGCAGCCTGGAGGGTGGTGGAGGAGGCGTGGCTGCACTCCCCCGCCCTGAACCGCCGCGAGGCGGAGGAGCAGTTCCTGTTGAGGATCGCATCGAGCCTCTCCCCTGTGGTGCTGTTCTCCTCCGGGAAGGACTCATCGACGGGGCGGTCTTGGGGGGTGGCCGCCTTTTAGGTGGAGTACCTAGGCTTGGGGGTCTTTGGGGGGGGGGGGGGTTTGGGGGAAGAAGGAGAGGTCGGAGAAATCTATGGATCTGGACTTGGTCATGGGGTTGGCCCTCGCACTGATCCGCTGGAGCTACACCGAGTTGTGGTGGCGCCCGAGGCAGACGTAGGGTTTCCCCTCCGGCTCCGACGAGCAGACAAAGAGAGAGAGCTGAGTGGTGTTGGAGAGAGGGGTTATATTGAATTACTTTTAAAAGGATTATTTTTTTTTGCAAATAGTGAGGATTATTTTGAATCTTTCACATAAAATATAATCCCTTGAAAGATGTGCGTTGACAGTTTTCTTCTATTCCATCACATGCCGTGACGGCGGGGTTTCTAGGGACAATTTTATCGCGTATGAAGGGTTTGTTAAACAATGTAAATTTAAGATGGACAGACCTGCAAATAAACTTTGAACAGGGTTTTTGGTGCCAACATCTCTTTTTTTTTTCTTATATACATTAATTAATACATGTATTAAAACATCATTTCACATATAAACTAATACATTGTATATATGTACACAAATTAATTTGTCTAATATGATTGTACATTAATTTACATATTTAGGATATACATACACAAATGCATATAGACATATATATATGATTACACGTTCAAACATATATATGTATGTATGTATTATGTATATGTATACATTCATTACCATTATGCCATCTGTACATCAGTACATATATACATTAACTATGTGTATGTACATATTATTATTATATTTATATGAATATGTGATTGTATGTACATTAACACACATATATGTATAAAGTGTTAATTAATATAATATATATACTATAGAGATATAATATTAATAATGTCTGTACATAAAAGATATATGGATGTGATTACATATATGAATGTGTAAATATATATATATGATTACATATATATCATAAACACATATGTATAAACAAATGACGTCTGTCTCTTTGCTATGCAAATTAAAATTTTCTAAAACTCCTGCAAGGGGCACTGCCCCTTGACCCCTATGACTTGACCGCTTAGGTCAATCCACGCGACCTGACTGCGCAGGTCGATCTGCATGTGCGTACCCGCACATTGGAGAATTCAGGGCCTCAAACTCCATATTCCAACACTATTCATAATATAATGATTGTGATATATGTATAATGGATATACATATTAATTATGTTTGTACGATATGATGTATGATTACATATATATTGTATACACATATTAATGGGTAAAATTATGAGTATGATTATATATATCATAAATATATTTGTAATTATTGAAGACATATTTTCCTGATTTTATTTCTGATTCTCCCTGATTTTTTTTTTCAAAAAAACCATTTGGATCAGTCGGACTTCCAGCGGATCGTCCGGAGCAGCCGATCCAATCTAGATTGATCTTTTTTTCCATGATATAGACAGATCACTTATTATGTTCACCTTTAACTCATGTTGGCATGTTAGTTTTTAAAATTCATTGTCTTTATTTTCCCTTGCAAATTTGGTTTTGAAAATTTTATTCTTCCTGGTTTTATATTCTTACTGTTTACTTTCTTGTATTTTACAGTTTGTTCACTGTATTGTCTGGGCAAAGGAACTGCTTTTTGCGAAGTTGTTTGGAAACAAGGATCAGGACAATGATCTCAATGTTCGTTCAACCAACAGTGACAGCTCAGTGCAACCTATTGAAGATGTCTTTGAGAGAAAATCAGACGAGGATTGTGAGCAGTATGTCAGGAAAATTTATGACCATGTTTTTGGGTATAACATAGAAGTTGCCTTGGCTAATGAAGAAACATGGAAAAATAGAAATAAGCCAAGACCGATACATATTAAGGATGTGTTGCCACAGAAGCTTTGTGAACAAAATGGAAACTTGGAGGACCGCAGAGTTGATAGCTCAATGGTGTCTGCAATGTCCTCTCTTGGTCTTAAAAATCCACAGGAAATTTGGAGCCTTAGGGACAATACAAGGGTCTTTCTGGAGTCATTGATGCTCTTCATCGACAAAAGAGAAAAGGTATACTCCATATTCCATGTATGTGTCTTGTTTCAGAGGTTTTGATGCCATATCTTTCAGTTTTTGTTATTGCAGTCTGGATCTAAGACCTTTGTTTCCAGGATGTTGGGAACCTCGTTTTTGATAAGGATGACCAGTTAGCTGTCGAGTTTGTTACTGCTGCTGCAAATATCAGGGCATCATCATTTGGAATTCCTCTTCACAGTCTGTTTGAAGCCAAGGGTATGGCTGGGAACATTGTGCATGCTGTTGCAACAACTAATGCCATTATTGCTGGTTTGATTGTTATTGAAGCAATTAAAGTGCTCCAGAATGACTCATGCAACTACAGGTACTGAAAATAATCCCTGTCAACAATTCACTTTCTTTTGAGTGAAAAAGTCCTGTTCTAGAAAGAATACAATGTTTTTAATTCTTGTGTCAACAACAAACTGACTTATGTAGTACGACCATATGGAATCCAGATCTGCTCCTTTTTCTTGTTTCTGTGGGTTTGGGGAATCCAGAATCTGCTTGAATTTGGAATGTGCTCCACATAATGTTATCCTAAATCACTTTATTTACATCTGTTTATCTTAAAACTTCAGGGAGCCAAAGTTAGTTTAACAAGGAATTGGCGAGGTCTTGGAATCCCTTTGGATGCCTTGAGGTGTCGTTGCTTGTTAGCTTGAACTTTCTTCTGATTGTGCTGGAGGAAAGAAACTATCATACCCAATAGTCTGAATATGCTCAGAGTACCCTGTCTCAGTAATGGTACTGATATCTGAATATGGTAAGAGAAATAGGTGGATAAGAAAGCCCATATCCCCAATCATGCTCTGCTTGCCTCTGATGGCCTTCATATCCCCCATGTTGTTGTGCTTCCCCTTGGCTTCCTTTTTATTGACTCGATGGTACTGAATAATCTTCATATCCTGAAAGAATATTGCCTAGCCCAAAGCCTCCTGAGGCTCCAGTACTAGCAGAAGCAGCAGCAGCACCGCCGCTGCCACCACCACCACCACCACCCATGGTTGTAGGTTTCGCCCGAAACCGAAACCGACACGGCGAAACGTGTCGGTTTCGGCCTTGGGCGACACGAACCGGACCGGAACACTGTTCCGGTCCGAGACTTAATGGTTTCGGGCGAAACCGAAACCGACACCACCCGGTGTCGGCCCGAAACCGGCGACACCAGGCGAAACCCGATGCGAACTCCCCTGAAAAGGGAGTTCGCTCAGGGGAGTTCGCGTCCCGTGACCCCTTCAGATCTGAGATCTGAGGCAGAAGGGGGGTGGACAATGCCGCAGGGCCGCAAGGGGGTGGTTTCGGCTTTTCTTGGGGGGGGGGATTTTTTCTGCCGGAGGTGGGAGGAGAGGCAGGGGCGCAAGGGGGGAGGGGGACGCACTGCCGGAGACGCTCTTTCCCGCCGCCGCTGATATGTTTGATTGTTTTAGGTTCCAAGCAGTCTTTTATGTGATTCTACTTAATCCAATTTATTGTAATATTTATAATAGTGCAAGACGACAACATCACTCCATGTTTATTGTTTAACTCTTTAATATGCATCGAATATTTCATTAACATGTCACCCACATATATCTGTCACTTAATCCAATTTTTTTCAATCTTATATGCATGTCCACTGGTTCTTTTTGTATTGTGATGAATTTTTATATTTTTACAGATTTATTTGAGTTTTTTTACAAATTTTTTGTCAACTTTTATAGGTTTCGGACGGTTTCGTCCGAAACCGAAACCGAAACCGAAACCGACACCCTCATCCTTGCCACCACCACCATCATTAGGTGACTGAGTGGAGTCATCACTCCGAACTTCATTTCTTTTTTAACTATTTTTCTTCTACGGTGATAATGTTTTTGCTCTGCTTCATATAACCTGGTCAAGTTAGGTGGTAGGGGTAGAGCGTGGAACCTCAAAATGTCTCCCCAACATATGTGACAGTGCCCTCATCAGACATTTTTCGATGTTGTTTTGTTTTGCTTCTTGCCTCTTGGTGAATCTGTACTTGTTTCTTTCTGGGCCTGTCTTTTTGAAGCCTTTGTGTTTCTTTCTCTTTGGATCCAACTGAGTGGTAGATCTTCTTAATTCTAGTTGAGATGTACTAAGTCTAGCAGTCTCTGGTAGTGTGGCTGACTGTCGACTTCTCTCAGGAGCAGATGCAGGTGGTTCTTGAAATTCTGGATCTTGAGTAATCACTCCATCTAATTCACCTTGTGAGCAGGTCTGGCATCAGTAGGGGCTCTGGCAACAGCTGGGAAGGGGGAGGGGAGGCTGGGGTCGGGAGCTGTCTATGCAGTCAGCCCAATCCCTTCTTAAGGAGGGATCCGGAATTGGCCCCCACCACCCTCCCCCCCCCTCAATTCCGATCTGAATCGGCCGATGTTGCATGCCATGAACCACACATGCATGCCCCCAAATATTTGTGTCTTTTCAGTAATAATTACCTCAGTTAAGGCAGAAGCAAAATTCAAAATACACTCACTAATCTCTTAGTTGTATGAGAGAAATGTACACCTACATAGAGGAAGGCCATCCAACCGATCGTAGGTTGTAATTTGATCATGTTGATGTTGCACCCCTCCTTATCTTTTGGTCTGTTTTGCACAGCTTTTGGGTTGAGATTTTTCTCTTTCAGTTAATCTTATTAACATCCCTTCCTCTCTGTTTTGCTGAGTTATTTCTCTCTTTTTTACCCCTCTATTCTACTAATTTTGACTACAACCTTTGTGTTCCTTTAGTTGTACCTGCTTTGTGCTCCTTGCTCCCCTTGAATGCACAATGCTCTCCCAAACTTTCTGTCTATAGTTTTGAGCACAAAGGATATGGTTATGATGAAGTGTCTATCATATCACATTCCACAAAAATGTGCCTTGTTTCTCCTCAGGATCTTTCTTTTCTCAACGATCCCCTTCCAACTTCACCTATCATTGCTTCTGCTCCCCCACTTCCAAACTCGATGAGGTCCTTTCCTTCTTTTATAACTAAATTTTGTTCCTCCCAATCTCCCTCACCTAAGCCATATACTTCCCTTGCTACTTTATTTTCTGTTGAATATATCAAGTGCAGCACAGAGTCCCCTGGCTCTCCTCAAACGTTTACCACTCATGTTTGCCCAAGGTGTTGGTGCTAATGCTCGTGTCTCTGCCTTCCTCTCGTGTTGCTTTATCTCACAGATTTTGTTTGATCCATCCTTTCTAATATCAGGATTGTCCTATACAGTGGACTCATTTAAAAAATTATGTACACTTTTTTGTAGTCATTCTTACTCATCAAGCTGCAGGCTTGTTCATCTGGTACTTCAGTCTTTAGAAGGCCAATAGTATATTTTAGAATAGGAGAACAGACAGCAGCATCATGGCTAGGACTAACTCATCATGAAGTATGGCCTTATAGGTCTTGCCTGCTAGAATGGAGGAGCAGATGGTGCTGTTTTGGAACCAAATGACTGTGTTTTGCAGTTTTAAGTCCACAAACTTAACCTTGACACAGGGCTTGAACAAGAGAATGACTTGCATGAGCATGGGATAGAGTGAGGGAGGGAAAAAATGATTATTTTACTGATGATATGCCTTGCAGATTAAGAAGAGGATGCCTGAACACTGGGTGCTTCTGGTCGCCATACCAGGATCTTGCTGCAGAAAAGCTGTCCAAGATTGATTCAATATATTTATTATTGGGCTTCGGTCTCAGATGCTCAGCATGAGCTTCAATACTTTCTAGGAACTTTCTGGAACCTGACATCTTGTGATGTTGGGTTAAAAGTTTTATCAGAATTTAGTTCAGATTTGGGCCTTACTATGTTCCATTTAAGCTTCCAAGATTCACTCGGTTCACATTCTAGTTCACCACAAAGTCATTTGTTTTATTTCGGTCTTTGATTGCAGATGTGTCTTCCACTCCCTCATTTTTTTCTCTTTACATGTTTTATATGTATAACCAACTCCAAAAGCAACTAGAGCCCGTTATAGAACAAGTGTTTGTCCAGAATGTGACATTCTCAAATGAAATGCCAAAAGGTGTTGCATAAAATTAGGCTACAAAAGCTGCATATTTACATAGTTGCTTTATGGTACCCTCTATTAACTTGTCCGCATTGATCCCCCGCTCCCCTCTTTATGCTTCTAATAACATCTATTGTTTTCTGAAAATTGTATTGAAACCAACATTACTCTTGTTTCTCTAGAATGACGTATTGTGTTGAACATCCTTTGAGAAAGATGCTTCTGATGCCTGTGGAGCCATTTGAGCCAAACAAATCTTGTTATGTCTGTTCTGAGGTACACTTTACTCTCAGAGTTCTTTCATAGTTATTTTGAGAATTATCTCATTACCCATGCATCTTTTAATCTTGTTAACTTGATGTGACAGACGCCATTGTTGCTGGAAGTTGACATTCACAAATCAAGACTGAAAGACTTTGTTGAGAAAATTGTTAAAAGGAAACTTGGCATGAACTGCCCATTGATAATGCATGGGTCAAACCTTATCTATGAGGAAGGAGATGACCTCGAAGATGACATTGCAGCCAATTATGCTTCAAATGTTGAGAAGGTGAATTATGCCTTTTATTTTTGGACAGATATTTAGTCTACCATCTGTCTTTTGACTGGTTGAATTATAATATTGTGTGTTTTCTTCAGCTTTTAGCTGAACTTCCTTCTCCAATTACAAGCGGGACAATGCTCACAGTTGAGGATCTTCAGCAGGAACTATCATGCAATATCAATGTCAAGCACAGGTTTCATTTTTATTCTAGCAAAGTTTTTGTTGTTTTGACCTTGTTGAATAGTGATGCGGGACAGCAGAGGGGGGGAGGAGAAGGAGGAATAAAATGCCGGAATCCACCGGGGAGAGGAGGGAAGAGAGGAAAACCGGAATCCACTGGGGAGGAAGAAGAAGAGTGGCTGCTGCAAAGCTGTTCTTAATTCATCATTATCCCCCCTTCAAGAGGGTTACAATGC
This sequence comes from Colocasia esculenta, assembly GCA_014218235.1. Lineage (NCBI taxonomy): Eukaryota > Viridiplantae > Streptophyta > Magnoliopsida > Alismatales > Araceae > Colocasia > Colocasia esculenta. The sequence continues at coordinate 93,797 of JACBKR010005104.1, forward strand.
TATTTAAATAGACAAAACCCTAATGACCTTTTTTGATCTCATATGGACTAAAATACCCTTGGACCTAGAAAAATAGTACGAAATTCCTACTCAAAATCACAGAAAATATAAAAAACTCTAATTGGGCCTCAAACATGCTAAATAAAGATCCACTAACTAAAACATAAACTTCTAACTTAAAAGACAATCAAATTACATCAATTGGATCTTCAATGGGCCAAATAAAATATAAATTAGGCTTCGGGCTTTGACTTTGCACCTCTTTATTTCCCATCATTACTTTGCACCTCTTTATTTCCCATCAAATAGTCTTCTTGTTATGTGACAAATGACAACAATATTTGGTATGAGGAACCCCCAAAAACCACCTACAATGCCTGTTGGCTTTGGTATTGTTGCATTCATTATTGAATTCTTGGGTTCTTTTTTTTTTCCCCCTGAAATTTCCACTATTTTAAGCCACATGATGCATCCAACTGTGTACCAGCAATGAATAGCATTTTGAGTCACTGGAAGGAGAACTGGTGTTACATATGTAATATGTATCAGTATCCTTTGTGACGCTGATGGTGGGAACAGAATGTTTTAGTGTGAAAACTCACAAAAGATGAATTTATAATTTCAGAAGCTCAAGGTTAAATATTAAACAGGAAGGGTTGAGTTGAGAATTTCCCTGGATTTTATTCCAAGGTTTGCCAGGTTGGCAGACCAGATCGACTTGGTCTGGCCCAGGTATGGTACAAGTAGGCCAAGATTGTCCAGCCCTGATATGGTATGAGTCAAGCTGAGTTGGCAACCGTGCCTTATGTGTTATTCCACACAAGGAGCCTAATAAATTGGGCCAGGCGCAGGCACAACAAAGCTAGTCCACTGCCTTCCCCTCCTGCCTCACTGGCTTCAAGATATAAGAGAACTTGTTCACAAAAAGTTTATTCTGCAGGTTACTAAAATATGAGGATAATGTTTTCTTATTTGTTTCAGTGTGTCACTAAAAGTTCAATTGTTTCTCATTAGTGTTTAGAGGTTCCTTACATTCCACATTTAAACTCTTCTTATAATTGTATTAATATGTGGTTCTTGATTGATGCTAGACTGCTAGTTCCTTTACTTGATATTATCCTCTCTTATCTTACTCTTCTATTTAGTTCTTACTCCAAGTCTTGTACTGACATAATTCAATCCAACTCTTTTGAGGTATTGTTTGCTTTGGGCCAAGCCTATATGGTTGTCTCCAAAAGGCGCCTCACAATTTATAGATCACAACTCTATTTATATAGCCCAGTAACTTTCTCCCATTTTCTGATATGGGACCAATTTGGTTCATTCCTGTCCTAGTCCCCATACGCAGTGGTAGCTCCACTCCATGGCGGCTCCATGCGTGTCTTTTTACTAGGTAGCTCTTCCAAATAAACTGGTTGCCTTCTCCTACATGGCTTGTGACTAGGTCACTGTAGGCCCACCAACTTTTGCTTGGTTCATTCCCAAACTAGCATATATCATTCTGCATGGGTCGTGCTCTGATATCATAATGTCACAACCCAATCCAACCCTTATAAAGTACTGTTCGCTTTTGGCCAAGTCCGTATAGTTGTCCTCAAAAGATGTCTCAGAAATTATAGATCACCCTACATATATAGCTTAGTAATTTTTTCTTTTTTTTTGATATGGAACTTATCTGATTCATTCTTGCCCTAGCCCCCATATGCAGTGAGCTCCACACTAGTTCTTTTACCAGCTAGCCCTTTCTGAAAAAAATGGGTGGCCTTCTCCTCCTACATGGCTTGCGATTGGGTCACTACATGTACAACCTAGGGTTTTGATTTTTGGATTCTACAATTTTGTGTAATGATCTCTCTCTCTTAATTTTTATGGACTTTAATCTTATTGTCTTGCCCTCATCTGAGGGCTTGTTTAAACCAGTTCTTTACTTCTTTTAAACAGTGGTACATTTAACTCTTGGTATCCTTTCCGACCTTCATTTTCAGTATCTATTATGTTGGTGTTGCAGTTTGATAAGAGCTTTCCTTTTGATATACATGCATGCTAGTGCTGTCCATCCTGCTGGCTAAGTACTAATCAATGCATTGAAGTTGAAAGTGGGAGCTTTTGTTGATGAGCAAGGGCTGAGTAAATTTTCTGCACATAAAATTTCAAGACTTTAATGTTATTTTTTGAAAATTTTCAGAGAAGATTTTGACGAGGAAAAAGAACCCGACCGAATGGTCCTCTCTGGATGGAGTCCGACGTCCTCAAAGAAGGACGTGGAGGTCACAACTAATGGAGGAAGTACCGCACCTGAAGCTACATCAAATGATAAACATGCTAATGACATAGAGGTTGCTCGTGCAGAATCTGGAGATTCTGTTGGAAATAAGAGAAAATTATCGGACATATCAGTCCAGACTCCGCCTCAGGCAAATGATGGCATCACCAGCAAAGAGATGCCAGCTGAGGTCTTGGAGAATGACGATGAGGATGATGTTGTGATGCTTGATGGAGGCTGGCAGATTGGCAAGAAGAAGAAATTAACGTAGAACTACTTCTCGCTGATTTTGATTGAACATTGCCCTCTCACCACATCAAGATGATAAGGGTATCAGTTCTTCTAACTTCAATGAGAACTGAGGGACCTTATTGCTAACAGATTGTGCCTGATTCAAGATAGCTGTATCCTCTCACCTGGACATGATTTAACCAATGGAGGAATTTATCCCTGACGTGGCTCTGACGGAGTCGAGGGCTTGTAAATTTTGGTGATGTTACTATACAAGTGTGGTCCCTAACTAGGCCTTCAAGGTGTTTTGTGACATGTAATGGACAGGTGAGTCCTAGATGTGGGGGGAATAGGACTAGGTCTGTTCTTGTGTCAATATTTCCTGTAGTTGATAAGTGTTTTACTTCAGTTTTGTGCATGCCAAGTCAGCATTGCTGGATTTTCTGATGAAATTAAGGTATCAATTGTTGATGAGAATGATAAATCATTATGTTCAAGGTGAAGTATGATCTTTCAAGTAGATGTCTTCATGGTCTGCTAAAGCTTGATATTCTCTTATTCTGTTTCAAATTTCCTTTGGGATTGTATATCCAGACAGGTCGATTTTCCTGCTTTCAACAACTAGGTCTTGTGTCATTGACATGAAGCCTGTCATTTGGTTCTCTTTGCTATCTGGCAGCAGGTTAGACCGTGTCTGTGGGTGCCCATCGTAAGAGTTAGAATTAGCTAATGTGATTTCCATCCTGACAAAGAGAAAGAACAAAAGCCTGTTGCTTCAAAATTGTTGTTTAGACTATGTATATGCCGAAACTTCAACTTTGGGAATTACTTGTATGATTGGTTTGATCTAAAATGCTATGGAATGTTCTGAAGCGCCGTGTTTAAATCTTGCATCTTATGATGTTTGATGGTATTTTATTAGTCAAATTAGTTAGAAGTTCACGACTGTAATAAGGAGGTTTTTATTGTAGCGGGGTTTAATGTATTTTGTAATAGGAGATAATATTTACTGTAATGAATTACAGTTGATTAGAAAATAAGTTAAACCTCGGATAAGAATTTTTAATTAAGTTGTTCTATTTTATTTTGTTTGACAATGCTTGCTGACAGCGAGTGTGTCATGTCCGGCGTACGGTAGGTGCTGTGATTGGATAGTGCATTGGCAAACACAATGTGTCATTCGCCCATCGTCCAATCGTAGTGTCGGTTGTGACATATCTGGTGTGCAAAGTGTTGTTTTTTTTTTTTTATAAAAATAATAGAGATATTCAAAATTATAATAATTACGGTGGAATTAAATTTATGAGTCACATTATGAAATTTTGGAAAAGAGTAATCGAGAATGAATGCGAGTATGACTACTATATTAGAAAACTAGTTTAATTTTATGTCAAGTAGATTTGCTACAGAAGTTATTTTCTTATTACGATAGTTAATTGGAGAAGTATAGAGAGATGATAAAAGATTTATATATAATTTTTCTTGATTTGGAGAAGTCATATGATCAAGTACCGAGAGATTTGATTTGGTGGACTTTAACAAAGAAGAGAGTTTCTCAAAGATATGTTGACTTGATCCAGAATATGTACGAGGGTGCCACTACTAGTGTGAGAATTATTGTTGGAGAGACTTGTGAATTTCCGATCACGGTAGGTTTGCATCAAGGTTCTGCACTAAATCCGTATCTCTTTGCTCTGGTTATAGACGAGGTAACTAAACAATTACATGATGATATCTCTTGGTGTATACTATTTGCAGATGATATTATCTTAATTGATAAGAGTATTGATGGTTTAAATGTTAAGTTAGAAAGTTGGAGGTATGCCTTGGAATCTAAATGTTATAATAAGTAGGAGTAAGTCAGAGTTTATACATTGTAATTATAATAATAAGATGGTGTTATAAGAAGATATGGTTCAAATTGATGGACAAGATATTCCTAAGAGTAGTAGTTTTTGATACTTAGGATCTATCATCCAAGAGAATGAAGAGATTTATGACGATGTGGCACACATGATTAAGGTAGGTTGGCAAAAATGGAGAAATGCATCAGAAGTCCTTTACAATCGTCATATACCAGTGAAACTTAAGGAAAATTTTATAGAGCGGCAGTGAGATCTGCTTTATTATATGGTACCGAGTGTTGGGCAATACGAAAGGAATACATTAACAAAATGTGTGTGGCAGAGAAGAAGATGCTGAGATAGATGTGTGGTAAGACTAAGAAAGATAAGATTAGGAATGAGCGCTTCCGTGAGGATTTGAGGATAGCTCCGATTGATAAAAAAATGAGAGAAAATAGACTTAGGTGGTTTGAACACGTGCACCGTTGACCTATGTAGCATGTCGACTGTTCGAATCGTCTTATATTCGTTGTGGTGGCCAGTGTGTGGCCCACATTGTGTGTAGCAGGTGCTTACACAGGTTTCCGGGGCATTGTGGGCCGGCTGGTTGGCCCAAAACGCAGGTTTGTTCTCTGTCTTAGAACGCGACAGAGGGGTGCGTCGCGTTCTCATCGCGACACCCGGGGACGTCGTGTTCTGGTTGCCGTTGTTTTGGCTCGTCATCTGCATGCGCGCCGCGTGTCACGCGCGGGACGGGCGTGCGGACGTCGACTGGCGGATCACAATGGGCAGCCGCGTCGCGACCTGGTCGCGACGTACCGATACGTCGTGTTCCCAACCGAGCTGCGTTTTTAAGAAACCCTGGCAGAATAGAGCTTTCACAAGCTCTGCTCGGCCAGGGGAGGTTTTACTCGTGGGATTTTGGGTGATTCGAGCTCGTGGGCCTTGGTTGGTCGTGTTCTCGCCACGAGGATCGCGTGTGGAGCGGGAGAAACACCGGGTTATCGCCCATTTTTGTGTTCTTCATTAAAGTAGGAGATTCTACCCTTTTTCCTTCGTGGAATCGCTGTGTGTGTGCTGTGTGATGTATTTACAGCTTTAAGAACCGTAGATGGCATGCTAGGACATCATAAAGAGCATGAAAATGGATTAGAACCATGTTTGGCAGGGTTTTTAGGGTTTTCTGGTGAAGGGGACCCGGCTAGGGTTTTTCGTCTGTGAAGGCGACGTGTCGCAATCAGATCGTGAACAGGACGATACGTCGCATTCACTCTCTTGGTTGCGACATGTCGGGGCATCGCTATCTGAACGCGACCAGAGCCTCGGTCGCGATAAAAGCCGTGAGATACTTCTTGCATGTAAACGTTAATGCATGTATCTGTATTTGTTTAACCGATGCATGGCATGGTTAACCGATGCGTGTAGAAGTGGTTAGCGGTGCTTTGGCACCTGTTGTGCTCCTAGGGAGTGCGGTTCACATGGTGAGCTGCAGGCTCACGTGGTTGTGTGTGTGACTGGTTTCAGTGATCCGTATGTGTTCACGTAGTTTGCGTAGCGTGCACGAATTTCCGTGTGCGTGGCAGGTAGTGTTACGCCTTCTGTGGTTACCTCTACAGTTGGGAGCCCCATATTCTGAGGTGAGCCAGGCACGTGGGTGTGCTCGGGGTTTGTTCCAGTATAGTGGTACCGTTAGGGTCTTGTCGTCTTCCTAGACACCCTCGCTCTCGAGGAGAGTTGTCGTCCGACTGAGGGAAAGACGACAGGGACAACGACTTGTGAGAGTTTGTTGTTTAGTCGCTTGTAGCGCGCTCGTAATTGGGGGGACGAAAACCAGTAGACATACTGGACCCCAGCTAGTCCTGTTTCCAGTGCCTCACTTTAGGGAGTTTAGGCCAGAGTCCCTAAAGTTGTCGCGGCCTGTGGGGTGTGACCTGCAGGTGTGTGGTTGGTTTGGTGGTCTCCACAGTTCTTGTTTGGTTTAGTGGTTGCAGCGGCAGCTGGACCTTTCGTCCGTGGCTGCGAGACTGAGAGGTAAACCTGAGTGTTTTGTCCGGGTTGGTTGCTGGTGTCGCGAGCCAGGCTACGCGACCCGAGTTTGGCATTACCTACTTAGCTCGTATACCTGTTTGAGTTTTCCGTTTATTTATTAACATTACGTTCGAGGTCAGCAAGCGGTAAATAAGTACAACTTTAATATCTTGCTTAAATAATTCTATAAATTGCTATAGCGTAGCTTCCTGCTTAATTACTTGAATGGTGGTTTGCTCGGTTTCTTTGGGGGAGTTCCCTACTGAGCCAGTGACTAGCGAGGCTCACCCCCCTACTCCTTTCAGGTGAGGGAGAGCAGGAGGTTCTCAACCGTCTTCTAGTTCCGGGCCGCACCGTAGCGGAGCAGGGTCTGCGCCACCACCAGCAGTGTAATTTTCTCTCTTTGTACACCTCGGGGTATGCCCCAGGTTCTGTTGTACTGGTTTAGTTGAGAAACTGACTATGTAAATCTCATGTAATATTTGTGGTATGGAAAGTTTGTTCTGTTCAGTTGTTCCTTTATATTCTACGGACATGTGTGAATGATATCTCTTGCGAAGCTTCGGCTCGTTCGCGGGAGGCGGAGTCATGTCAGGCTCGTTACTAAGTTAACGAGTTTGAACGATGTGGTCCGTCACACCCTACTCGGCGCCAGTTAAAAGATGTGATAAAATCTTAGTGGATACCAGTAAAAGAGCTAGAGGAAGGCTTAAAATGAGATTATGCGATGTTATTAGGAAAGACTTGGACTCCTTGAGTTTAAACATGACTATAGCACTTGATAGAAATTTGTGGCAGAAAAGAATTCACGTAACCGACCCCAAATAATGGGATAAGGCTATGCTGATGATTATTAATCGAACAACCCATATGACATGAAAATTTCTCTAACTTTGTTTGCACCCAACTTGTTCACCAAACACCATGCTGAGCGTCCTATACATGACCATAGTATATTTGGTGCATTTGGAGATGATGCATCAAAATATTATGGACTCTTGAGTCTCATCTTTGTGCACATCTTCGTACGATCAAATGTCATGATTAGATGTTTAAGAATTATCTTTAAAAAAATTTAAAGTTGTCTAATAAGAAATTTGAAAGATCGATTTTTTATTTTCTGAAAAAGAGTTGACTATGTGCTGCACGTCATTTTTAAAACTTTAGCTTTGAGGGTGATAGTCTCACTGGCTGAAAGGGAAATCCCAACAAAGGATATAATGGATGTAGTGGGACATGCGTAAGACATTGAGTGTTTTGCATTGTTGTAGCATTGTTTGATGAGGTCAAACATGAGATTTGGTAGATTGATTTGTTGGCCTTGAAGAAAATAGTAGAAGAGAGTTTTGTGAATTTCAAGACAAGTTCTCTACTACCATCTTTCGGAACAATGAAGGTTGTGAAAATATGATGGATCATCCGATGAAAGGGTGGAAAGGTGTTGGCATTCAATTTAACAATGACTTTTGTGGAATCATAGGGTTGCTGAGTGATTAGGGTATAGTAGTCAGAAGGATGTAGATGTGGAGAAGAATGTCGACCCCATTGTTGGATATTTGCAAGGCACAACTGAAACAGATTGGGGGTAAGTTGAAAAGTGATGCCTTTGACTATAAAGTAGAAGTCTTGTTGATCTGACATACCGAAGTTGTTGAAGAACTCAGTGACGGCAGTTGGTGAGTACTTTGTTTTGATCATTCCTTTTACTGAGACATCACATGAGATATACCATCTTCTTTAGGTGGGTAACCTAATGACAACATTTAAGGAAATAATGCAAATTGGCATTTAGAGACGGTAAAGAAGATTATATGGTGGGATAGTAGAGGGCTGAAGAGCAGGACAAGTGACACATTTGTTGTTAGAGCGACATATTCTACTTAGATGTAATCCATGTAAAACTCTTCTTTTTTAGATGAAAATGTTGTCTACTAAGTATTGCTCACCTAGAGTAATGATAGGTCGGTCCCAATTGGCTTTCCAATCTTTGGCGGAGATCAATGGCAGATCTAAGATTTTTAAAATCATATTAGGGAGTTTAAATATTTATTTTTTTTAAAGGGAGTGATCCCATTAGATTAATAGAGTGACCTGACTGAATGAAATTATTACGTTGCCGCTGCCAGAGGCGATCGCGAGGGGCCTGAAATTGGATCTTGGAGGACAAGGATGAGAAAAAGGAAATAACTATCTGATCATCTCTCATCTTCTTCTTTGACGTGCAAGATAGTCGGTTCCGTAGATCTGAATCCTACAGATAACTCTTTGACGATCAAATTAACAAAAAGAAGAGCTCAATTCAAGCATAGAATTAGTTAAGGGAGAGAGTTGGAGTGGAATTGTGCCGAGTGACGACACCTATCCACTTGTCCCCTTGTCTACAACTGTTGACAAAGATGTCTCCAAATGGGAGAAACTTGTGGGTTCCAATATGGGATCAAATTTCCCTTTGAAGACCCTTGGCTTCTCCTTCTCCCTTATACAAAGAGGGTTGCCCTGAACCAATCCATTAAGTAGATTTTGGATGGATCTAGAGGCCCCATCAAATAGACTATAAGTTAGATATGACGTGATATAATATAAACTGCCATATATCGTTATTGTTACTTATCAATTGTCCATCATCATTGATGTAGTCGTTGGTCATTGTTAGCACCATTTTATCACCACCATTGTTTGCTATCTATGTTGTGTTTCTACCAACGACGCTATAGGTGTTTAACTCAACGAAAGAAAGAAATAAATGAAGGTAATTTTTATGGGTGCTCCAGATGGAGGATAAGACATCATCTTCATTTTAGTTGTGGCTAAGATCTTCCCTCTGCACCTACAACCTTTCCCAACAAAAGCTACAGCTAGAGATTTCAAACCTCCACACATACACCCCAAAAAAACCCCTATATAAGATATATCTTACACAATTTCAACATTTTAGAGAATGGAATGAGAAAGACTACCTCTTTTCACCTCTTTGCGATTCGAGATGCAAGTCGCAATTGGAGGTTAGGGTTCCTAGGTTGGAGGGGAGGGGGGGAGATGGGTATCGCACCTCTTTACAATCGTGCGGCCCTCTTCACGACTGTGCGCTTCTCTTAACGATCGCACGCTCCTCTTCACGGATGCTCTTCTTCGGGATTAGGATTTCGGGATTGGAAGAGAGGGGGTCGTAGATGGGAGGCCAACTAGGGTTGGTTTCGTCGATTGAGGAGTGGGCAGAGTAACCACAATCGTTAGCCTTTTACCTAAGGTAGTTAAGACATTTTCAAATTTTGGTTAATATTAACCAGGTTAGCAGAAGGTGAATCGACGACATATTTTTAAAGTTTTTCACGCATAAATATATATATATCAATGCAAAAGTAAAATTGAAGTTTTTATCATTTTGATTTTACTAATGATTTATTTGCAAAGAACTCTTATCTTTTTTATCATGCCATGATGTGTGAAAGTATAGATAACGCTCAACTTACTGTCTACCAAGTACGATAAATACTTGATTATAAGATCAATCTTACAATAAAGTTACGAGGAGGACGTTCAAACTCTATCTTACTATTTTTTTTTTAGAGAGAAGAAAAAAAATTTTCTTGTCAAAAAATTTCACTCAATAACGAGATTTGTTTTGCGATCTACACAAATTTTATTGCAAGAGCAATCTTGCAATTTCTATTTCTCCTCAAAATATTACTCTGTGTTTGAATCAAAAAAAAAATTATGCACGAGATTTTATATTTATTATTTTTCCCGTTTTCCTAAAATCGAAAAGGACAACAAAATCCCGTTTTAATCGTCTCTCTTGGATCTCCGATATTTATCCGTTATTATTATTTCAGAGCCGCCGCCCGGGCAAAGGCGGGGATCTGCTGCGTTGGCGATGGAGGCGGCGATGAGAAGATCGGCGGCGGCGCGGTTGCTCCTGCTGTTGATGCTCCTTGCGGCCGGCCGCGATGGCCCCCGCCGGGCGTCTGCGCTCTCGGTCACCGTCCAGGAGCAGGAGTGCGTCTACGAGTACGTGCTCTACGAGGGGGACACGGTCTTTGGCAACTTCGTCGTCGTTGACCACGATATCTTCTGGAATTCCGACCACCCCGGGATCGACTTTGTGGTAGGTCCGCTGGTGCCGATCGTCTACCTCTGTAGTTGGGTTCCACGCGCCTTCTCTGCCCCTGTTTGATTTGGTTTTGGGTCTAGGGTTTGTATTGGCACCATCGTTTCGAGCATTTGGTTTCGCAGATCCATCGTTGGGCGCTTTTGGGTGGTCGAGTTCCACTACTTTTTGGCCGTTCGATTTGGGGGTGGGGTGCAAATTAGCCAAGAAAAATTCGTCTTTCTCGTTGAGTCCATCTTTGTTCATGGGGAATTGGCTGTTGCTGCGGTTTCTTGCAGCAAATTAGGTTGCTTATATCGTACTTGCTTGCCAGTGGTGACCGCATATTGAACTGGAGACTCTTGCTCTGCCGAGACTACATATTTTGCCTTGTTTTCCTCATATAGCAAATACTTTCCTGTTTTCTCCATTGTTTTTTACTTTTCGAAAGGTTCTGTTTGATCTTTGTTCTACGCCACTTCGATTATGATTGTGTTTTCTCTCTCTTTTTGGTCTATGCGCGGTTTCATTACGTTGGAGGGGCTAATCAAATGGTTGTACTTGATCAAGTTTCAAGAGCCTGAGATTGGGATTTCGATTGGCCCACCCTTGACTGGTCTAAATCTGCTGGTCTGAACTCCTGATCTGGCGATCATGGATAACCTTACCTGACCCAATACTGGACTTAGCTTTTGCCTAAGCCAAAAAAAAAGGAGAAATGAATGAAAATGAACAAAAGTTATCAATCAATTTATAAAACTGAAAACATATGTAATGGCACATGCAAAATATAAGTAAACATGATAACAAAATTATTAAACGGCAACTGAAGATCTAGCCTTCTTATGTTTGTATGTGCCTGACGGGATTCTCTGTAAATTGGACGAATGATGACTCCAAATTTTTTATTTTTCACACAAGTCTAGTATTTTATCTTCTACTTTTGCGTTCCTCCAATTCTTGTACATGTTTATTGAAAATTTGGGACCTCTCACCTAAATGTAAGAAAGGAAAATAAAATGAAGGGGAAAGGCAATGAAGTTGAGTGGTAGGGAACTCAATACGTACAGAGGCATTATGAACTTACAAGATACATTATGAACTTACAAGATGTGAATGTGCTGAAATAGATGGTTTTTTGTAACAAGTATTTCATGAACTATATGGCAGGTGACATCTCCAGGTGGAAACACAGTGCACTCATTGAAGGGAACGTCAGGAGACAAGTTTGAATTTAAAGCTCCAAGAGCTGGGATGTACAAATTCTGTTTTCATAATCCCTCTTCAACACCAGAAACTGTGTCTTTCTACATACATGTTGGGCATATTCCCAATGAGCATGACCTTGCTAAAGATGGTTAGTTCTTACTTCATTGAAATTGTCTTCTGAGCAGCTTATTGGAAGCTTTAAATTCTTTTATTTTCAAAAGCGTAAGTAAGAAGCTGGAAAGTAATTTGCATGATATTAGGGTGCTAAATATATTTATTGTTTCCCTCTCTATTCTGTTCTAGAACATTTGGATCCTGTCAATGTGAAGATTGCACAACTTAGAGAAGCATTAGAATCTGTTACAGCAGAGCAACGGTTCCTGAAAGCACGTGAAGTCCGACATCGCCATAGTAAGCATCATCATCTTAGTTAACTCATGTTGTGATAGTAGAAATAGCCTAAAGTATTTCTTTAATGTACTTCTTTTTGTTCTTTCCTTTTTCATCCTCAACTCAAACTATTCTTATTTATCTTTAGTTTTTAAATATATTTTAGTCATCCTTCTAAGCTTGATAATCTTTTCATTCCTATAATGCTCCAAAGTTTGATATCACTACCACTAGCCAACTGACATGGCAAAAGAAAATTATTGGTTAATATTCTCAAGAGAGTTCTATCTTCACTAAGTGTTATGTTTAAATGATAGAATACCTTTATTATTGACTAAGAAATGAGTATCTCTACTCTCTGATGCATGCGGGATCCAGCCCCTCCTCTCTCTCCCATGTTCCTCATCTTTGTCAGGACAGTGATCACTGCAGTTCATTGTGTCGGCCTCTCACGCACACGACCCACAAGTGCACATACATACACATGCACTTATGCATGCAAATATACACATGCACATACAGGCATTTGGAAGAATTGAGAAACCGAGCTATGCAATTTTGATTGACGTTTATGATGGGAAATGAAGGATGGTTAATAAAAAATTTATTATGGCCTATTAAAAGACCCAATGGATGGAATCTTGTTTGGCTTTACAAATTCCTAGGTCATTAAAATAAGTAAGTGTAAGTCCTTTGAGTTTCCTAAGTCTTTAGTAAGGTCTTTATTAAGTGTCTTTTCGTATGAAGTGTCTCTTTGTTTTAAACTCTATATAAAGAGTCATGTAACCAAAGAATGAATAGAGAAGAAGAAGAAGATAAATTTGAGTTTTATGTGTGCTTCCAAAAATGGAGTTAGGAAATCATTTCGTTGGTTGATTGACTTAGGAAATCAACTGCTTTAAATTTGCACACACCTCTCTAAGGACCTTGCAGCCCATATGGTTTATTCACATGTTCTAGCTGCGTGGATTGGCCTGATAAAAAATTTCTGTTCAGGGAGGTTATCTGAGGACCTTTCCTTTTTTTGCAGCAAACGAGAGCACGAGGAGACGTCTTATCTTCTATACATTGGCAGAGTATCTTGCACTAGCATGTGTGAGCGGTCTTCAGGTAGTGTACATCCGGCGTTTGTTCGACAAGTCTCTTGCGTACAACAGGGTTTAGGCTTGGACATCAGTTTGTGTTTATTGTGTTAAGGGATGCATATGAAAGTGAGATGGGTTATGGATTGTTTTCTCATAATCTCGAAATCTCAGATTTCATGGAATACAGGTTTTTTTTTTAATGATGACAATCCATGTTGACAATCTCATTTGGATGATCCATTGGATTATATGATTATGAGAAAGCCATTTCATTTTAATGACCTTGTCCTCTTTGAGAAAGGAATGAACTTGTGTCTAGGTTTTCGATCATTCTTAATCTTTAGCTATTTTTCTTACCTCACGATCCTCATCACCCTTCCAAAAGTTTAATATTGATTTGGTGATAATCCAATCTCTTGTCCTCTATATGTATATAAATATCTTAGTTTTTTTTCCCTACACACGAAGGACAAATCTTTTTTAGCAGCGATTGTCATGGCTGCTAATGACATTTCAAATATCTGTTTATATGACTCATCATATACTGCCAAATGCTTACAGTGATTGCTCATCTGTTCATTATTTACGATAGTATATCCCATACAAAAACTATAAATAATACGATATCAAAATACTTCGTACAAACAAGATGTTAACCTCTACATAGTAGTGAGGATGAAGGGGCATTGTTCATGTAAATTTCTCTAGCTCATTGCGCTGAGATGTTACCACTTTTTTTGTTTTCCATTTTTTGGGGTGAGAAGGGAACTTCTTTTTCAGCGTATTATTAGTTGCTAATAAATTTTCCGCATTCTCTTTAGATAGAATTTTTTTTTTGTCAAACAGGTTTGGGATTGCTCCACCTGTAGGTGACAATTTCCCCTAATTGAGTATTCCGGAGGTCTTCTGTAGGGAAGAAACCTTTTATGGGATATATCACTTGTGTTAATACATGAACTCTTATTCTCATAACTAAATTATTCTTATGGATATATGGAGAAGAAAAACAGCTATGCTCACATGTGCGAGATCGGTGTTACCATTAGGCCGCGTGCATGATGATATATTTTGTTATCGACCACAGACAGCACATATGTTGACATGCTGTGTTATTACATGTTGTATATGGAATGATGTCATGCTGAAAGTCTTTATTTACAGAGAGAGAGAGATGGTGGAACCCCATCTGAATGTGAGTAGGGTTGTGTGACAGTGATGGTTACTTAATTGGGTCCCATTCCCACCTTAGATATGCATTCAAGTGGGACCTCAGCCTTCACTTTTTTTCCAATATCATGTCCCTTTCAGGTTTCCATACTCTGTCCCAAGTAACTAATATCTCAAAAGGCAATGATGGCCGTGGTGACAATGGTGATCTTGATTATTTATGGTCCGCAGATCACAGATTTGATGCTCTTTCTTCGATTCTTGTGTTGGCCTGCACTGTCCGAGGTGTATACATGCAGTGCCAAGTTCAGATAAGCATGGAATTTGACATGGTTTTTTTTATAATATATAATGGGAATGCATATTGATGCCTTTTGTTTTTTACCTTTTTAATGGGGAATGCATATGGATACTGCAGAGTATGAAATTTTTTGACAACATAAAAATTCATCAGACTACCTACTAGAGGTCTTGATACCTTTTGTTGATTACCTGTTTCAATCTTTCTGGTCTATTACATCTGAAAAATTTTGTAAGACAGTACATCTGAAGATCAAATAAAGTGACCCAGATATAGATAACTGTTTCAGTACTTTGATTTTTTTTTTTTTTTGATAACGAGGAAATCTCATCCCGTGTGGTTTTGTGGGCTCAAGGATTGGTGTTCGTGAACTCCAAGATCAGGACTTGGCAGCTCCTACTTTCTGTATATCCGTATTGCCCTTACCCCACTTGACCGAAAAAATTCCGAATTTACGTACCTCGAAGATTGCATGTAAATCAGTTAAATCCCCCCCCCCCCCCAAGAATCGAACTCGGGACCTCTTGTTTTTAAGCAAGTACTTTGAATTTTCGTTAATTAGAATTCAATCAGTGAGACCTATTGGAACATAATTCTTGATCACATAGATAATCTTTTTCTTAGCTCATGTACCTAAATCCAAATAACAAAAGGTTACTGCTCTTGTTTGTCAAAGTATTTATAGTTTCCGAACAAATGCCTTCTGGGCACACCCTTATAAGGTAACTGATCTTTTCCCCCATAGTCTTACAATATTTCACATAGATTGACAAATATTTCATTTATATATATGTCTATTCTAATTTTAAATATTTTATCACAAAAAATAAGCCCTTCATGGCCATCTTCCCCCACGTTTTGCCAACAGTAGTTGGGGTGCAATCTACCAAGAGAAATTTTTTTTTTCGTGTTTTGATTATTATCCGCTCTAGATATATATAGATGTGATATTTTACGGGTCTTATTCACATATATTTGGGATAATTTTATTCGAATATTATCCACTTCAGATATATATATATATATATATATATATATATATGTTATGTCTATAAATTTTATATATCTGAGGCGGGTAGTAACTATCCTATCGGACCCTGGGTGATAAAACTTCCCTCTTAACGTTTGGAAGAGGCTAAAGAGGGTTGCTGGTTGGCTTGTAGTAGCTTTTGGATGGTCATGCTCATGTCCCTGTCTCTATGCAGGTGGCCTTTCCCCTCTTACGCCCTTAATCCTTATCCACAAGTAGGGTAAGGTTCTTCTGACAAATCCACTTCATGGATCTTCTTGGCAGCTGCATCATGGCCGTTCACTCTCTATCCTGCCAACCTTGATGTGAAATTTATTATACATCATTTCTTTTGGCAAATAAATTTATAACATCTGAGTGCATGTACAGTAAATAATAGGATGGTAGATATATCTTTTTTAAGATTTACAAAGGTGACAAAAAAAATAAGATAAGTCATCCAAGTAGGTCTCCCTTATTTGATAAAATAAGAGGAGATATGGTGGTTGTTAAATACATGAAGTGAAACTTATCATTATGTGCTGTCTCATTTTTTGGCCAGTTTTATGTAAAACTAATCACGTGAGAATATGTTCACCATCAAAGATTGATGACCAGTTACTTTGGCCTACCAAATAGTGCACTTTTTTATAAGGTGACCAATTAATTATTTTGACCTACATTTTTTTTTTTAAGTTGTGAAACTTGGGATAGATCCAAGATAGAAGAGCTGAGACAGTGCCCCCAGTGGTGCCCCCACAATAAGATGTTGCTAGTGTCATCAAAGCGACTACAGTGTTGATCCACATTTGAAGGGCCCAGATGCTACTGGTAGTTTTAAAATGTAAAGTGGGGAGCAATCTTGTTCCCTTATCTCTGCAATTGCTTTTTATCTCCGTTAGTTTAATGGATCTTTCACTTCATGTGACGTTTTGGCCAAATAGGAGAGGATGTGATACTAAAAAATTAAATAATAAGAGTGGGAGGATTTTTTTGAATATTCGAAGATGAGTAGATACTAACTGTTCTAGACATATGTTAAGTACATTTGTGTCTTATCTTATCTTCGGATGGGTATTTGCCTGATCTAAATATATGTGGGTGGGTATGTATTTAAGGCGTCGGAAAATTAGATAAATTCCGTAAGTATAAGATTTTCTACACGTCGTGAGAAGGGTAGAAAATTAAATAAATTCCGTAAAAAGTATTACTCATTTTGTAAATGCTTTTATTTATTTTTATGATTGTAGGGGTGATGTATTAAGTATAATATTGCGTGAAAAACCTTTTAATGTATGTGTAATAGGGAGTGAATTATCTGTACCTTCCTGTCTATGTATACCTTGTCAAAAATTTAGCATACTCAAATCAAATTGAGAAATGCTGGTTACTCAGCGCAGAGTAACCCAACTGAGCTGGATTGGCCGCCGCGCGGGCCGATCCATGTCGGCTAGTTATCGGACGTCTGAGTAGCTAGCACTTCTCAATCAAACTTGACTCTTACAAGAGAGAGAGAGAGGAAAGAGAGAGAGAGAGAGGAGAGAAGAGATGGACTGAGAGGAGAGAAGAGGGGAGAGACGAGAGGAGAGAGAGAGAGGAGAGAGAGGGGAGAGAGAGGAGAGAGAGAGAGGGGAGAGAGAGAGAGAGAGGTCATTTTGACACAAGCTGTTGCTGCTGCTACTTCTTTTCTTATTATTCTTCTTCACTGGATTGAACTATGGTGATGAAATGTTTTTCAAATCCTTTTTATTTTTTTTTTGATTTAGTATGTAATGTGAAGGCAAAGATTTGCAGCTAGTTCACAAACACCTATGTGAAAAATCTTAACCATGTAACTACTCGTTATGAACCAATTTTCCCAAGTCCACCTAATCTCATCTAATACACACTTTTTTTTAAACCATAATATGCCTTTTAAAGCTTATGTTGGCGTGGATTGGGCTAGTTTAGTTAAGAGTAGGAGCTCCATGCAAATTAATTTTACATTGGGGAAACCCAAGAACCCAACAAGATATAGAGAATGGCTCCAAGAGCTCTTAAGAGCTCTTGGCCTCTTCACATCATTTGAAGAAAAATCTATTGTAGCAACTTCGTTTTTTTTTCTTCACACATTTTTGTAATTAGTTCATGTTCGCAATTGCTATAAATGGTGACAATAAGATAAGTCATGTGGAGTGTTTTTTTTTTTTTTTTTTGCATTTGGAAAGAATGAGAATGGCTCCAAGATTTCCTTGCCTTCTTATTTTCTCAATAAGAATAAATAATACTTACTCTATACATCTATTTATGTGTTATTTATCATATATTTAATCCTGTAATACATGGTAAGATGGTAAATATATTGGTATGTGATTAGTAGACAGATCTCAAGAATGATATTACATGTAAGAAATGAATGCTTATATGGCTAAAATCTTCCGATATATATATCTTAGGACTTGATTCAAATCTTTACCTCACACTTATCACACCACTCTCTCTCTCATATATATATATATATATATATATATATGTGTATATATATGCTCGTCATAGAAGAATATATGAAAATTTTGAAATCAGATTAAAATGTCAAGGTTAGATCACCATTCGATATAACATCAAATTGATGTCTACAATACTAAGATAAGATTATTTTGTTAACAAACTCGACAAAAATTCTAACTGGTGAGAATTTAAATAATTATGAGATAATGATCTATTTTTATGAATTTGATCTAGTTCTAAAAAAAGATGGGGGGGGGGGGGGGATGCAAAGCCAGGATCCCATGAGCTAACCATTGCATGATTGTCCTAAATTTGCATGGGTAGAAAAAAAAGAATATATAGCAATTTCCCATTTTTTTCCCCTTGTGCAGAGGAGGTTTTTGTCCCCCAATTCCAGAATCTGCCGGTTTTTTGCAGAAGAAACCGGCACTCGGATTTCTCAAAAACTGGCCGCCTCTTCCGAACCCAGACGAACAAAAAGCTCCATTTTTCTTTTTGGTCTATCCACAACCGTTGCCCATAATCCTCGAAAGGTGACTCTCCAAATCTGTCTTGCGTTCTTGACACTTAATTCAGCCGTGCTTCGTCCGCTTCCTTTCAATCAGAATGTGCAGGGAGGATTTCAGCGGTACTGCGTTTCTAATGCTTGGTTTTGAGCTGATTTCCTCGGTTTGTAGCCCCTGATCTCACCTGGGTACCTCGTGTTTGGGTGAGTTGGTCGCTCTTTGATCATTTTGGTAGGTGATTCATGTTAGAATGGTTCGAGGCTGGTGGGCATCTGGGTTCTGGGTGGCCATTTTCGTGTTCATTTCTTCCTGAGATTTTGTTGGATTTAAAGGAGTTTCCTTTTCTGTTTTTAGTCCATTTCAATTGGAAGCTTGTATTTTGACTCTTTTCTTGCATGAAACCAGTGACCCTTGGGTGTTTGGATTCGACTGGTTTCTGATTTCTCTTTGCCTGGATTGTCTAAGAGACCTTTTCTGTCTTGACTTTCTCTTTCAACACTCCTGGACGATCTCTGATCTGCTTTCCAGCTTTAAACCGCGTTCATCTCTTGTTGTCCTTTCTCAATTTTCTTTTCCTCTTACATTTTTTTGATGCCCGGTTCTGATTTCGGCCGCTGATTCCAGTTTCTGAATATTTCTTTTTTCGCTGCCTCCTCTGGATCCTTTTTCTTACATCTAATTTGACTGCAAAACCTTGTTTGTGGGATGTTTACTAGCATTAACATTTGTATGGTAAGACATTTTTATCCGGGAAAAATTAGTGGTCTGCTGCTTTCTTGTTGGTAGTTTTCATGAGGAATTTTAAACCAGCGTCAGCATATAACTTTACCTCCCCACGTTTCATCTGTAGAGTAATTAATGTATTTAGAAAGCTGTGTACTTTTTCTGCCTCTAATTTCGAACAATCCATCTTCCTTGCGTGATTTCAGGCAACACTCGCTTTCCCTTATGCTTTTGCACTTGTTGGATTAGGCGGGATCTGACTCAAGAGACATTGGAATCATGAAGTTCAAGAAAGGGAAACCCGTGGAGGTGTTGAGAAGACAGGATCAGTCATGTGGTTCTTGGTTTCCTGCTAGGATAATTTCTGTAGATGCTCAGGGATACACGGTTAGATTTGAGCATTTTTGGACTGCTGAAGGAGAGCAGGTAGTAGAGAAGGTGCACTTGGTTGATGTTAGACCCTGCCCACCAATCATTGTCAATGAAAGAGGATGGGCAGTCGGGGATATCGTAGAAGTGTTTGACCTCCATTCTTGGAGGGTTGGGAAGGTTGCAAAAGTACTACGTAACAACAGATTCGTTGTTGGACTCTTAGAATCAATCCAGCTTAAAGAATTCCACAGCTCCATAGTTCGAGATCTGCAATCATGGCTGGATGGAAAATGGGTTAGAATTGAAAAGGTGGAAAAGATTTTCATGTTGTTTTCTTTTACAATTGCCTCTTGCATTATTTTGTCTATCAGCTATATGTTGCATTCTGTCATCTGCTACCACCCCTTTTGCTTCTGCTTTTCATCCTGAGTTTCTTCATGAAGCCATCCTATTTGAGAGTATTGTTCTTAATGTTATCAGGGATCTCACCTTGGGACTTAAACTGGTTCTGACAATCTGGTGCTCACCCTTTATCTTGGATGCTTGGTTGCAATATTTATCCATCAGTTTGAATAGTGTTTGTAAGGTCTTTCCTCAGATTGACAGATACAGATTAATTGTCCTCTCCTTCAATTCCAACTTCCAAGTAGGATTGCCCATGTAGAGCAAACTCTCCAGGATTCTATTTGTTTTTCCCTTTTGTCAGGTAAATGACAAAAATAGAGAGACAAGTCTTGACAATTTGTTGTTCAGTCTTAAATATCATAATTTACAATCTTTTAGTGCTATCAAAAAGTAGTGACCTTTGATTTATTGTCAATTCAAATTTTTTTGTTGATATCATGTCTCATCATTATAAAAGTTTTCATGCAATAGTACTCCAAATGAGCCTAGATCTGGGAAGAAATAAAATTGTCATCAGGTATGGAGGTTTCATTGGAGGAAGCATGTCTGCGTTTCAGAATGAGACTTTGTGATTTAATTCTTTTTAGAAATTCTCCAAATTTCAGAGAAGAGTCAAGGACCTAGGGTTTCTTCTCACCACCTGCATGCCTGATGCTGAGTATGAACTTGCATTGAACCACATTGTTAGGTCAGACGATGACATTAAAAGTGAGAAACAATGGATATTTTCTGTCCGGTCCTTGGATCATCCTGACTAATGAATGTTCAATGTGCGGGCATGGAGAAAAAAATTGCTACCATTTGTCTTTTTGTTATTGCAAAATCTGCTGGCATTTTTAACTGATTTACCTAGACCTCATGTTTTCTTCTTGGTGAAGCTAGTATAGACAAGCTATACTAAATTTGTATATAAAACTGATGGGATGCCGATCTAAAGTTGTGGTGTCGAAGAACCTCGAGGAATGATGGGTTTGTATAGGATTTAAGTAACAACCATCCATACTTTCTTCACGATCCCGAAGGGAGTGCCAATGTGACAAAAAAGCAGTGATTCTCTTCTTGTGTTCAAATTCATAGCTTATTCTTTTTTCTTGCTAATGAATTGAGAGTTTATGGTGATTGTCATTATGAGTTCTAGATGGAGGGAATGTTCAAAGACTGTCTACTTTCTTGGTCATATAGGACACTGTCTTCACAATCTTTCATTCTTGCCCCATGTAATCTATGCAAAAGGAGGATAGATTTGTACAAACCATGGATAAACATACTATGTAATTTGAACTACAAGTTGTAGATAATGTACTACATTCTGGTTTTCTTTTGCTTCATTTCTTTGCTCATGATTTGGTACTTAACCATCAATTATGTTCTAATCCCAATAATGAATGATATCACTGGTTTTTGATATATGCTGCTTTTGGATATTTTTTCATTCATGGAAGATAGATGTGAATGTATCTCCCCAAGGTTCTCTTGCCTGGCTTCACTCTTCATGACCTTGTGACCTGCACTCTTTTCCCTCTACTTCTAGGGTCACCACTCTCTCCTATGTTCTGTTCGCTTATAACCTTCCATCCTGCACACAGAAAGAGGGCTTTCGATGATTGATGGTCAACATCTCCTATGCAAAGGCCTTCACTTTCCACTTTCAGGTGGATTGTCTTGTGAACTATTTGGCACAATTGATGATATTGTCAGCATTCAAGTCATGCTGGCATCAGCAGAACCAACTAGCAGCGGGATTCTGTTGCTTGTGCACCGGTGGTATCATCTTAAACTAGAGAATCTGGTGATGCCGCAATCAAGAGAACTTGTGGTTGACTTTTATTTTACTTGATCAGTCTTGTGAACCTTTTATGAAAATCTACAAGGTGTTAGTACCAGTCCATTTCGGAGACATCGGCTATGTTTTGGGTTTACAAATCTATTTGCTTTGGCTTGGTTTGAAATCAACAAGAAAAATATCTACTAAAAACACTTTAGAGACATAACATTTACTGAAAAATGTTTATTCTATGTAAATGCTACTGTTTTATATATAGAACTCTTATCTTAAGTATTTCATGTTGACTGATGGTCCAACCCTCCCCACTGCAGCAGAGTTAGGGTTGAGCTAAGATCAACAGAAATTATTTTTTCTTTTTTGTGTGGGGGGGTGGGGGGGGGTGTTGGTGGCTGATCCAAATGCCAGATTGCAGGTTGACCTTGTTGAATTTGTGTTGGCCACTCTGAGCTTGCAGCCCTACTTTCACAATCCTGATTTCTTCCTGGCAACATATTTGTTTTCCCCGTGACCTATGCCATTTATCTTGATCAGTTGGGATATCTTTTAACATTGGACTCAATTTCATGAACTCTAAGCACAATGGTAAACCATTCCAGAAGAAAAATAAGATCCCATTCCCCATTTTACTACCCGGGAATTTCAAAAGTCATCACCTTTGATGCATATTATTTAAGAAAAACAAAGGTTAATGCCCTATAATTAACTTTATAAAGAGTTTTGGGAGTCTCTAGGGCAGATGGTTGTCTCCAGGATACTGGGACAGTATGAACATTTGCAACTGAATTATTCACACTAAAATATAGAAGCCTTATAAATTCAAGAAATATGACATTTTCCATGCTTGTGCTGCTCGTTCAAAAATGTCTTTGACCTAAATGACTATTCTTCCTTTTTTGATGACGGTACATTTCCTTCACAGGGCAATGAGGAAAAGCAAATATCAAGATGCTCTCGCAAACTGCATTCTGGAGTGATGGTCGAACATCAAGAGAGTTTCAACAAAGAGATATGTCATGAGAGTCCCCTCAAGAAAATTTGTTCTGTGAGACATGCAAAAAGAAAATGTGGCTCCCAGTTGAAATCATCTCCCAGTGGTGACATAACTGGAAATGTTAAGAAACAAAAAACAACCTTAGGAGGAGGTCATCTTGCCACTGGAACATTGTCAAAAGAGGTCAATGTTATTTCTTTTCCAAAGACAAAGTTGACTGAAAACAGTCTGCATGGAACCATTAAACGAAACAATGTTGGACCGTGTGCAATGGATGTAAGAAGGGAGTGTATGAGCCTATATGCCATGCAACAATCTTCTCTACCTCCACGAGTCATTGAAGAAAATGTTGAATGCTCTGTTGCTAGCTGTAGTGGTAACGTTTTACCAGAATATGCTCCCAGCAATTCCCTCAAATCCTGTAGAGTCGATGCACGTTGTCCTTTTGACGATGCAGAATCTTCATATCCATTAGAACCTAGAGGGAAGTACTTTCACGTTGCCAAGGAAGACAAAATAGCAGAAAATGTGCATATGTTAGAGCTCCATGCATATAAAACCCCGTCAAGGCACTGTATGCTTCAGGACCATTAAGTTGGGAACAGGAATCCCTATTACTAATCTCCGTCTGTCCCTGCACATTTCAAATGAGGAACATTTGCTTCAGGTAAGGAACTTACTATCTGCATAAGTCCGTCTTCTACCTGTTGTTCATGTCTTGTAGCATAGAAGTCATCACCCCTCATCCATCCATGTAGGGTTAAGCTTCCTGCTTTTCTGTTCATTCCTCAAAACAGTAAGCAGGCCAGGGTAGGTTGGCTAAATAACTCTGTAAATCAACCCCTCTCTCCTCTCTCTCTCTCTCTCTCTCTCTCTCTCTCTCTCTCTCTCTCTGAGTTCACCGATGGCAATTTCGCTGATCTTTCAAATGTACATTTGTAAATTCTTGAAAAATATTTTAACTGTTTGTGCTACCTTCCTGTGTTTTATGCATAAGGGAACTTTGCTACTTCTGTATTTCATATGTGGATGAATGGAGCACTTTGTGCTTTTATCATGCCCTTTGGTTACTGATTCTTCATGAATTTGAGACAACCGGCCAGCAGCTCCTAGGTATGAGATGCAGACATGCAGCTAGTTATGTTATGTACATTTTATGGATTCTCATTACTCATATGCTATTTGGATTCCTTTACGTCTTCTGGAACTTGAAAAATCCTACAGAGTTATATGTTTCCATGCGAATGGTGGAGCATGTGCATCTGCAGATTATTGTAGACATCAAACTAGAAATGTAGTTTCATGAAGAATTAACCACATCACTTCTAGGTCATGGCATAATCTTAAATCTTTGCATTTTTCTTGCATAGTTCAGTGGATTCATCAGTAACACCATTTCTTATTACCTAGGTAAAGCAGCTAAGATAATTTAGAAAAAGCCATTAAGTGCTATATAACCATATTTCTTGCCATCGAGTCTGGGCATTCTTGTCATTACCATCATCAATAAAAACTACAGCATCTACATCAATAGAGATATACCCTATTATTTAGGTTTGCAGGTTCTGGGCAAAGATCATGTTTCTTGGAAGGCATCATCATGGTATTAAACATCCATTATATCATGAGAGCATCCCATCAATTCTCTCTACACACCTGCACCATAGCTCACATGGATGAAGGTTAGACAGCAGCAAGAAGAATCCAGGCAGCCAATACCTAGAGTTCAGTTAAAACTGTGCATGGATTTGAACCCCATGGACATCAAGAATGGTCCTTCCCAGAACAGCTAGATCTTGGATGTGAAGGAATCATTTCCACCATGGGTGACTCTCCTTTCTCCTTCTATGCACATCAAAGGACCTCCCTAAACCCCCCTTTTATTTTATAAGTAGTCTCATGGGCAGAAATAATCTGTTTGATCAATAATCTCAGAGGGAGCATTCGGACATAAACTCCTACTAAGCTGCAGTCCCCAACTTCCAACCCTGTTTTTAAGACAAGATACCAGATTCATCCACCTCGATATAGACCCAATATGATCATTTTTTATATTCTTTTTTCGAACCATTTGTTCGATCAACGATAGGATTATAAAGACAATTTGTCAAATGAGATCTAACATGAAAAGCTGTGGGGTGCAACAAGTAAAACTTAAACAACTTTGCATTGCTCACATCTACCCAATCACTTGGCTCACAATCCCAAGTACACACCCGATTCGAAACATGGCCAAGACAAAGTTGACTGCCCATAGTGATGTTCGAATTGCTTACTTAACAGGGTTATCTCCTGAGCGAATAGACTACTCCACCCTTGAGCTCTGACTAGGATAACACCTTGTTAAGCCGGTAATCCTCTGTTAAGTAACACCCTCCTAAGCAATCTTGAGATTGTTTAATCAGAGTTACTCTATTACTGATTTAGTACTGTTCTATTTGGATTTCTTACTTAAACAGGGTTATCTCCTGAGTGGATAGACTACTCTATCCCTGGGCTCTGACTAGGATAACACCTTGTTAGGCCGATTATCCTCTGATAGGTAAGCAATATCCAACTAAGCAATCTCGAGACTATTTAATCAGAGTTATTCGATTTATGATTTAGTATGTCCTAGGGCTGCAAACGGGTCGGGTTCGGAACCGGAAACACATATTCCGATTTTGATTCCGATAACCGAAATATGATTCCGATTCCGATAAGAATGGTTAGTTCCGATTCCGTTCCGATTCCGATAACATTACTGGAACCGAAATTCCGATAAGGTAAGGTGTTTACCATAATTTTACCTTGAGTTTATGATAATTTATCGAAATAACCGATACCGATTCTGATTATTTTTTCAATTCCGATTCCGATAACTTATCGAAATATCCGATACCGATTCGATAAGCTATCGGTATCATATTTCGATTCTGAAACTGATAATTTTTATCGGAATCGGGTCGGAATATCAGAATATCGGGTTCCGTTTACACCCCTAGTATGTTCTATTCGGATTGCTTACTTAAACAAAGTTATCTCCGGATAGGCTACTCCACCCATGGGCCCTAACTAGGATAACACTTTGTTAGGCCAGTTATCCTCTATTAGGTAAGCAACACCCAACTAAGCAATCTCGAGATTGTTTAATCAGAGTTACTCTATTTTTAATTTTGTATATCCTATTCGAATTGCTTACTTAATAGGGTTATCCTCTAAACGGATAGACTATTTCACCCCTAGTTTGGATTGAGATAATGTCTTATTAGTCCGTGAAGAGACGTGATTTAAGTGTGCCTCTCAAGAGGTATTGTCCTTATGTTTGGAATTTTGTCCTTTAAAAGAATCTTCTTGGGAGAAGATGTGAGACTCTTGCTGATAAGCAGACACTTATTCTCACTATTTTTCAATGTGGGACTAAAGTATATCTCTACACAGCCCCCCCAGTGAGGATCAGAGTGTGCGGGTCTCATAAAGATGAGACATTCGGGTAGGGCGTATGACCTCTCGTTCGTTCCCACATACAGCGCCAATGAAGAGACGTGATTTAAGTGTGTCTCCCAAGAGGTATTGTCCTCATGTTTAGGATTTTGTCTTTTAAAAGGACCCTCTTGAGAGAAGAGGTGAGACTCTTATTGATAAGCACATATTTGTTCTCACTATCTTTCAATGTGAGAATAAAATATACCTCTACAGACCGATTATCCTATGTTAAATCTATCTAAACAATCAGGAATGGTAAACCCCTATTATTACGGTAGTAGGCTTGTTAAAGATCCCATACTAAGATACTAAGGCTAATCGGTTATCAAATAACTGGGATAGACTTTGAAATTTGCGAAGTAGTGCCAAAGAAGGGTGTTTATTGTTTAAGGAATGACACAAAGACTGTGTTGCCATCTACCCATCAATAGTAATGAGGTCCCAACAATTCACTTTTGTATGAACAAAATTTAACACATTCTTAGGAGCAATACGAGGGGCCATGTCAAGGACATGTTTGATTATAAAACTTTGTAGTTGGAAAACCAAGTACTCCAACTTTCAATAAGAAAATTGTGAATTGAGATGGGTTGTGCAGCTACTACATAGTAGTCGCAAGAGTGAGGCGCGCATTAGGGAACAACCCACTTCAATTGTTTTAAATACTAGTTGGAGAGTTAAAGACGTCAAGCTTTCAGTTAGAAGCCAAACGTTGTATGAATGAGTTCCAAAACCTTCTATTTTTCTAATAGTAGCTATGCCATAATTCATGAAAAGATCTGAAATTCTTACATGTACGAGTTGTGCCATAAAGCTCATGAAGCTAAGAAAGAGCACCATTAATGGCCCCTCAAGAGAGGATCTCATCAAGCAAGTTGTCATCAATGAAATAGGTGTGTTGGTATAAACTATAGTGTTTGATGCACACTTACATGTGTATGCAGTAAGTGATAAGATGGGGAGTACACTCCTATATTATTAGTATATTATTGTCCTATAAAAGTAAGAGAAGTACTCTGTGTGGTGGTGTCCAATCGTCCATGCTAATAGACTAAAGTGTGATTCCGTTTATCATGTGGCAACGAATCCACCCCGCTTGTGTCTCTAGTCAAATTTTGAGCACATCCCACAGACGGACACAATATTTTCAAGATAAAGATGACAAGATAAAAAAATAAGATATAATTTTATCGAAAAGGCATGGGACTAATTATCAACATATCTTGTATTATTTGTTATCACCTTTATGAGAACCATCTACATAGATGTAGCCACCATCTTATTATTACTACTTGTGGCCTTTTTTTTTTGGCTATATACGACGAGAAATCTAGCATAATAATATTCGAATCTATATAGTGTGTGAGAAAAGAAAAATCTTGATTCAAACTAGGATATAATAAGTGTGTGACGAAAAATCATGATGCTCAACTCATACATATCCCTTCCTTCCAACACTAATAAATCTAGGATCAGTGGCGGATCCTCCTACAAGTCAGTGGGGACACGTGACCCCACTGACTTGGAACGAGAGTCTTAGGGAGTCTTAAAGGATTTTTTTTTTTTTTGTATAAGTTAAAATTTTATGTAAAGTGACCTCACTGAATTTAAAGGTGACCCCCCTAAACTCAAGTGACCCCACTAAATTAATGTTCAGGATCCGCCACTGTCTAAGATCTACATCGTTCGATGATTAAACATGGTCATATGAACACTTTCCTTTGACATTGGAGACATATAACACTTGTTGCACATGTTTATGCAGCAAGTATTACTCTTATAAAACACAAGCAACAATGGTTCTTTTTTTTAATTATGTTGGAATCCGATTTGGGTTGATCTCCGAGGACTCTTAGCTATTCCATTCCTATTTGCATCTTAGATGGAGTAATTAGCTATAATTATCTCCATTTTGCTTAGTAACTATATATCGTCTTACTATTTAATTCCCTGCTTTCTTTATCGTTGAGCATATGTAGTGCAAATATGTATATTTCATCACTGGTGGAAATAATTGCTCAATATTATTGTTAATTTCCTCTCTTAAAGCGGGTCGTTGGGTACGTAGGATTATGTAAGGTCTCACACCAAGTCGCCCACAAGTTGGTTTGCATTCCCACTTTATTACCTCACTTTGGCATATGACATTCCTTATTGAAATATTTTAAATATCCGTAATTAATATGATAAAATGGAAAGGATGACAATGGGGGAGAGAGAGAGAGAGAGAGGACAAGATCAGAATAAGGTGATGCTATTTTGACCTCTCATTACTAATATTTGCATGAATGTTTCAAGGCCATAATCAAGGAGGGTCCATTGTGATTAATGCTGATAGATGGTTAGGATATGAAGAGTAGGTTGAAAAGTGTATCTTAAAGGAGTATAAATGGCATTACCCTATTGGAATATGTGACAATTAATGAAAAAGGAGCTTTGAAAACCTTAGTTTATGGGGGGATGCTCTATTTTGTACTCTATCACTCCTTAAAAGATTTTAACGGTTTGTTAAGAGAGAGTAATGACAATGACATATAAGAAATGTCTCTATACCAATGCAAACATTTTAAGATGGATTTTTATGTTATTTTCACTTTGGGAGGGGGATATACCAATAAAAAGAACCTTCTTACACAAAACTATACGGTTTTTGTGAGATTAATATATTGCAACACATGAAAATATCACATATATCTTCGAAATCTTTGCCTCATCAATATAACAATATTTTGAATAAAGGATAAAATCAATAAATCTTTTATTAAAAGGCCCATAAGACACATCCATCTCATTATGTGACAGCCTGATAAATTTCTGAGACCCATCTACGAAAGTCTAAAGAAAAGGTAAGAGCACT